>BPLR01004689.1:0-106710 GCA_021605095.1 Caerostris extrusa
GATCCTACGTCATATGCTAAAGGCATGTAATTGATCGTGACTAGATTGCAATATCGGGATACCGGAATACCGATATTTTGAGCCATTTGTACAATTTTGTACCGGTATTCACAAGTTTAAATACCGTTTTTTTCGGTATTTACAAAGAAATTTAGAATTTTATCTGTGAAATTTATTGTTATCTGTGAATTTTATCTAAACTAGAAATTTTATCTGCGAAAACAAGGTTGTAGTTGTGAAGAAAGTGTTGTAATATTCCGATATTTTTTTAAATCGGTGAGTTTGACATTCACATTGTATTTGCATATCATACTTTAGAGTTCAAAATATTTTTTTCAGATTTATTATATACAATACTCATAAATAATACCCCATAATAATGAATAAGAATAACTTTAAAGAACATAAAAGTCAGTTGATAATACTTCGGTTTTGTTTCATTATTTATATGATGAAAAGAATAGGTAGCACAATGTAAAAATGTTCAAGAGTTATTAAAGTGAATGGATGGAGGTACCACAGACTGAATAGGGATATTTACACTTTTTGTGATTTTAAATAAGATGTTTCTTTACTTTTGTGATTCTTTATATACTGTTTGTAATTTATAAGTTAAAATTTTTCGTGATATTTACATTATCAATAAAACTGGCAAATAAAACAAAAAAAAGCACACCTGTGTTTTCTTCTTTTTCTAAAATTTCACTACTACCGGTATTAAAACCGGTATCCCGGTATTAAGATCTAAAAAATACCGAATACCGTTATTGAACTTCTTTTGTCCGATATTTGAAGCCCTAGTCGTGACATCGGGCATGGATGTATAATTGATTTGTTAATCAAGTATTGTTAGCTCGATGGTCGGCTGGCTGTAGGTAACATGTTTTGGATAATGATTAAATTAAACCAAAAATGTGGTTCTTGTAATGTTTTACTTTTTACCTTTTATGTATACAAAAATTTACTTTCTTAAATTAAATTTAACTGTAGTAGATTTTTGCTTCTTCTATACCTCTACACCGCGGCACTTCGGTTAAATTTTTCCGACAATCCACACTTTGTGGATAAAGTGTTGGGTTACGAAACTCAGTAAGTAATATAGAGTCAAAAGCTTACGTTTCTATACCATGGATGGGCATAGTAAAGCTGTAGACTCAGAAAGTCTTTAAAATTGAAAGGCTTAAAAGTGGGAACGATGAGTCTAATCCAGAGGTGGCCAACCCACGCGCACTTGAATATTTTTTCAGGCCCGTGAGATTTATCACACGTTTACAAAATATATTTATTTTATAATGGCCAAATTAGTGAGAAAACCAATGTATTAAAAAATACATTAAGTGTGCATATCTATATTTAAAAATGAACTGTCGAACTTATGAGAAACAAGTAATATATATTATTAGTCAATTCCTACTTTTTTGTCACTGTATTGCAAGAGTCCTTTATAAATAATTGTCATTCATTTTTTAAGTTTATCTGGCGCCATCTATTATTAGATGTTACGCAACTGAAATCTAAAAACTAAAATTAATGAATTAAATTTTAATGACTGAATTAATATTTGAAAAAAAAATGAATTAACATCATGTCATCCACTACAAGTTAAAAATGAGCTGAGTGGATGAAGGGATGAATAAAAGTGGTTTGCTTGAGTGGATGAATAAAAGTGTTTAAGTAACGATTGTAAATTTGAATATGTATATATAGGGAGAGTGTGAGCTACTAGTGAATCTGAAAATAACTTTGATTTTAAAATGATATTCTTATGAATATATAGGAGAGATATTGCCTGTTTTAGTGATGGGTTTACAGTCAGCGAGTTTTCAGAATAACCAATTATATTCTGCGAACTCACTGGAACATCCAAAATAAAGGTTCTATGTTTCACTGTTATGACCTCAGTGACGCAGTGACCTTCGAAAGATACACAAAGTCGATTGTTGATAGCAGAGCAAACTAGACTCTTAGTTCATGTTGTTAGCGCCTTGTTCAACTTATACCTGCGAAACGGTTTTTTTCTTTTTAAATTGACCAAACATAAAACACGTTCAAACGCGACGGACGCTAATCTACAACACCCATGTACGATATAAAATACCCAAATTGTGATTGATTTGCAAAGCTAAGTGAAAGAGTGGAGAAACAAATAACGCACTATTAAAATAAATATTTTTTAATGATTTTTTTTTTTATTTCGTTTATATTTATATATTTTTATATTTCATTTTTAGTGTTATATATGTCTTTACAATGTGCATTCAGTATCCCTCATTATTATATTATTTATGTTTACATATGTAAGAATAATGGTAAACACAAAAATAATAACTTTCATTTTCACTTTCATTTCTAATATGGTTTGGTTTGGTTTTTCATCTCCAAAAAATTGATTCCGAACCACTCACAAACATCCCTGCCATCGCCAGATTGAATCTGTCTAAGCAAATCTAATCTAGGGGGATATATAATTTATATGCTGCTCGCGGAATTAGGATGCATTTCAAAGTAGCCCTGCAAGATCATTTGAGTTGGCATACCCCTGGTATAAAAATGCGCATTATATGGCCAGTTGGATAAAAAATGTTGAGTTGCATAAATTTAATAAGCAATATTGAGTCAAAAGCTTACATGCCTATACCATGGATGAGCACCGTAAATTTGTAGATTAGAATGTCTTTCCAATGGACTTAAAGTGCGTAAATCGAATCCATCAGATATCACCATGATGATGGTCATTCAAAATTGAGGAAACTGTGGTTTCAGTCAGTCCATGTTTGCCAATGTCCCGAATGTTAACGTGACTCATGTTGCCCAGTAAAGGCTACCAACTTGTGAGCGGACTACCTGGTGGGAGGTTCAAATACGCAAATGCGACATTCCTTTAGGCACTTACTTTCAGAATCGAGGAGGCCTAATTCGTGACTCAGGGGCAACATGAGAAGCCACTAGCCAGCATTAGAGCAGAGAATCGTACAATCCACTGGCAGTTTTATTGCAGACACTGCTTCCAAAAACGAGGAGACTCTGATGAATTCCTTTAATAAATTGAAATAAAATGGGAGCATTGTCAAGGCCGGGATGTCCCGATAGTTAACTGTTATGACTTAGCATGTTGCCTCGTTATTTGGACTACCTACCTCTTGCGTTCATCGGACTACTTGGTGGTAGTTTTCCGGGTTTTCTCCCATACGATACGCAAATGCGGAGTAGTTTCCGCTGAAAGTCACCCTTCAAGACACTGTTCTCTTTCTTCAGCGTCAGTGAAATCCAAGTCAGACTTCTACCTACGGATGCGGCCTCACAACTGATGATTATAAGCACATTGGTTATTAATTTTTAATAACATCGTTCTTCCATGAAACCACACATTTCCTTGGGTTTGAATCTAGATGTTGTTGTCTCCAAGTGAAATGTTGGACGCTGAAGAAGGAGAACAGTGTTTTGAAGGAGGACTTTTTGCGGAAACTACTGGCATTTGCGTATTGTATGGGAGAAAAACCCGGAAAACTACCACTAGGTAGTGCGACTAAAGGGGCCTGATGGATGAGTGGCTACCGCAGATTTTTGGTTCGAATCCCGGCGGGGCGATAGAATTTGTAGTGGTTCGGACTCCACTGTAAGCCAGTTTCATATGACTGTAAGAGCATCACAGAGCCCAATCAGACTTCTCCTCCACATCATTCCCAAACTGTAAGGGGACAACTCAGCTCTAGGCACAGTGATGTGGTTTGGGTGCAGTGGTAGTCCGACTCACGAGGCAAATGCTGAACATCAAAAACGTCATCAAGTTTCCTCGTTTTTGAAACAGTGTTTACAACAATGTCCCCAGCGGATTGAGCCTCCAGCGGCGCACGTTGCCATTGAATCACTAGTAGGGAGTATTAATCATATTAGTAGTAATAGTAGTAATTATTATTAAGGTCAATTCTGATATGTATGATCGCAGAGGAAAATTATTCTATATTTTAATCTGGTGAGGACTTCTAGAAATGAAATATTTTTGTAGCATAAAAACTCATGGCTATCTTCGTAATATTTCCAAATTTGTACATTTTTTTAGCATAGCATATTGGGTATAACTCAATTGCAGTGCCGAACAGAACAATTTACCAGAGCAGTCATCTTATCTGACTCTAAGGCAGCACTTTTGGCAATCAACTCCTCCCTAGCACCTCAGTCTACTTCCATCGAAAAGTGCATCTCTTGTCTTGAAGACCTTGACTCAAAAGGCAAGGATATCGTTTTGCAGTGGATCCCAGACCATTGTGGGATCTTGGGTAATGAGAAGGCGGATTCTCTTACCAAAAAAGGAACACCCAAACCTTTTGTAAAGACATCTCTTTTCACACGTTGAAACTGATGATCCGAGACTTTTTCGGAACACTCTATCTGATAATCTACTTGAAGGCAACTCATCTAAAACCTGGTTCAACTTTATTCTAAACATCCCTGATCAGCCCAGGTTTAAAGCTGCTGCCCTTTTCAGACTCCTGACGGGCCATGATTGCATGGACAATCATCTTTTTCGTATGAAAATATTTGCAAGCCCAAAATGCATGTTCTGCAATCTTTCAGAGGGCATGGATTCATCTCACCTTTCTGTCTGCCCTGCACTTGTTTCCTCTACTGTGTAGGGTGGTCGTTACTGGGAGGCTAGGGCCCTATGGGCTAAACATGCCACTATGTGATTTCCTTCGATTCTCGTTGTTGTTTTCATGTTCCTGTGTTCTTTTTATTTTTTATTTTATTACTTATTGTAGCCTGCCATTGGAAATAAAAAAATATTGGGTATGGTAGGAATTTCAAAGTGTAATTGTAACATTGTACACCCTCTCACCTATGTCTTCTTTGAGGCGGAGAAAGAGTTGTCTGTAAGACTCTCCCCCATGTTTGAGCCCCTTGCCGTACTGCAGAACGGCTGCTTTAAGGAGGTTTGGATCCATGGGCTTGTAGATGCTCGCCTCGCCAGCAATGCGGTGGAAAAGTTGAACACAGTGAGTTACGTGATCCAGTAAATGAGAAATCTGGAAAAGAAGCACAATTATAATTGCGAATAATTTCCCTTTGTGTATCAAACTACAAATATTTGAGGGCCTGAATGGTCGAGTGGCTAGCGCTGTGGCGCTCGGTACCACAGGTTTCGGTTTCGAATCCCGGAGGTGCCATGGATGTCTGTAGTGGTTCGGAATCCACTTTAAGCCGTAGGTCTCGGTCTCCTAGGACTGTAAGAGCGTCACAGAGCAAAAGTCAGACTTCTACCTACGAGTGCTCCATCACAACAGAAGCTGCTTTCTTCTCTTTCAACCATGAGTCCATACGGGTTCATGGGCTTGGTCTAGATTAGATATCTACCAAGTGAGATAAACAACAACAACAACAAATATTTGAAAAACCCAAACTCCCTGTTAACATATCAAATCCTTAAATTCTTCAACTACTTGTATGATCGACAATTTATGACAATAAGCACCTATTAGAATAATAGTTAACAAACAGGAAAAAATTACAAATTTCCTAAATTTTAGAGAGTAAATATAACTTTTTAGGAACCTATCTAATAAATATATCAGCTAATGTTTAATTGGGGCCAGATGTTCTAGTGACTAGGACTCGGTGCCCCTGGTTTCTGGGCTCGAGTACCGAAGGTGCCATAGGTGTTTGTAGTGGTTCGGAATCCACTTTAAACAGCAGGTTCCGTCTAATATGACTACTACACTCTAATATGACTTAAACACTACTATTTTGTCACTCTATTAATGCATAAAAGGGGTGATGTCAGAGTGACAAGAGCCCAGGTTTCGGGTTCGAATCCGATCATCGCAACGGACGTTTGTAGTGGTTCAGAGTCCACTTTTTAAACTGTATGTATATATATATATATATATATATGGAGGGAGCCTAATGCTCGAGTGATTAGGTGCCATCAGTTTCGATTTGAAGTCCCGGCAGTGTCATGGTTGTCTGTAGTGGTTCGGAATACACTTTAAACCTAGATTCCGGTCTAATATGACTACTACAATTCCCCCTCCCCACATCATAGTGCCCAGAGCTGAGTTGCCTCTATACAGTTTGGAAATTATGTTGGTGAGAGAAGTCTGACTGGACTCCAGTCCTACGGCGGCCTGGTGGTCAATTGGCTAGCGCTCTGGTCTTTGGTACCACAGGCTTCAGGTTCGACTTCAGGTTCCATTGTAGAATACACATTTTGGGAAAGCAGTGGATTTGTTATAAAAAATGCTTAATAGATCTTAATTTACAAAGTTGTTGTCGACTTATACTCAGTGTCCAGCAGTGCGGGATGGGAATCCCGTGAGTAGTCTACTCATGGATGGAGGGAAGGGGGGGCAGCTTCTGTTCTGATAGAACATACGTATGTAGAAGTCTGACTTTGGCGCCGTGGCACTCCGTCCTACGCTCTACCGTCCTATTAGATCAGGACATAGAGCTTAAAGTGAATTAATAACTACTACAAATATCCATGGCACCACCAGGACTCGAACCCGAAACTTGTGGTACCGAGCGCCAGAGTGCTAGTTACTCGGCCAATCAAGGCAATGACTACTATTACTACTACTACATCACTGTTCCTAAAGCTGAGTTGTCCCTTTACAGTTTGGGAATGATGTGGGTGAGAAGTTTGATTGGGCTCAGTGACGCTCTACAGTCATATGTGACCGGGACCTACGGCTTAAAGTGGATTCGAACCACTACAAACATCCATGGCACCGCCGGGACTCGAGCCCGACACCTGTGGCACTGAGCGCAGACATTCATGCCCCAATTTACAAAGTAATTTAGAACTTAATGCCTACCTGTTTTTCTTCCTCTTCACTGAAGTCTGTTAATGTCTCCGTCGTCCACTTTCGAATACCTGCTCTGGCAATTCTTAGATCGTCAAACAGTTCGTCTATTTTCACCATGTCTTTCTCTAATTCACTTTAAAAAAAGTAAAAAATACATTTAACAAATAGTTGTGTAAAAATATTTTAAAATAATAATGTGTTTGGGAATAAAGTCTCCGTTTTAAACCATCTTTAGCGATACTGGTTTTGATCATAATAGTATGAGAAAAATTTTACTGTAGCTTTATATATATAATTCTTTTGTACATGTGTTTGTCGCTGAAATGGCTGGAGCGGCCAGGTGGCCAGCGCTCTGGCCTTTGGTATCTCAGGTTCGAATTTCCTGGCGGTGCCATGGATGTTTGTCAGTGGTTCGGAATCCACGTTAAGCTGTAGGTCCCGGTCTATTTGAAAGTCTATTATTGAAAGTGTAGCGTCGCTAGTGCTTGCTTGGGTTATTCTTAAAATATTTCAAAAATAAAGTATATATATTATTGGTTAATAATATTATAAATATTATGGTAATAATAAATGGTTATTAATATTTTAAAGATTTTAGAAAAATTTTTTTATCTTGGCCCGCCAAACTTTTTTCTTCGATTTTTGGCCCGCGACCGAAAAAGTTTGCCCATCCCTGATCTATGCTCTTACTGATCTGGGCTGACTTTGGGGTATCTGCTGTTCAACTTGTGTAGGGGCTTCAGCTCTACAAACAGGGGTTGTCCCAGCGTTCCCACGTCGTCGGGGAATTTTTGGATGGCCTTCAGCATCTTTTCGGGGGAGGTCACGTCTCCAGAGTGACGGACGCTGGAGAAGACGCGCACTTGGAGCTCCACTTCCCCCTTTCAAATCTTTGTGTCCTTCCAGAGCTTTCATCGCCTTTTGCAAAGATTCTGAAAGAAAGATAATTTTCTTTAGAAATGACATACTGCACAAGTTATTTAATATTGATATATCGGGTTCAGTGATTTAATAATGATATATCGTGATTTAATAATGATATATCGTGATTTAATAATGATATATCGCGATTTAATAATGATATATCGAGTTCAGTGATTTAATAATGATATATCGTGATTTAATAATGATATATCGTGATTTAATAACGATATATCGTGATTTAATAATGATATATCGTGATTTAATAATGATATATCGTGATTTAATGATATATCGTGATTTAATAATGATATATCGTGATTTAATAATGATATATCGGGTTCAGTGATTTAATAATGATATATCGGGTTCAGTGATTTAATATTGATATATCGGATTCAGTGATTTAAAACTGATATACCGAGTTCAGTAATTTAATAATATATCAGGTACAGTGATTTAATATTTACATACAGAGAAAGGGATTTAATATTAACATATGGAGCAAGTAATTTAATATTGTGCAAGCGATTTTGTATTGGCATACTGGACAAAGCCATGTAATATTCCCGTACTGTGTGAGCTATGTATTTTTCACTTGGGGCAGTGATGGCCGAGTGGCTAGAGGTCGGTACCACAGGTATCGGGTTCGAGTTCCAGCGTGCTATGAATGTTTGTAGCAGCTCAGAATCCACTTTAAATCGTAGGTCTCGGTCTAATAGGGTCATAGAGCGTTGTGGGTGTAGTGTGACTCGCGTCCGTAGCATATCTTCAAGCTGCACGTTCCTCTAGGTGGTGCTAAATGAGTAACAGAGGCACAACCCTTGCTTATGGCATTATATAACTGTCTCTGTATTATGGCATTATATAACTAGCTGCATTAGAAATAAATGTATTATTCACTTACTCTGCAAGCAATATGATATTGACATACTGAGTAAGGAATGTAATATTGTCATTTTACGCAAGTGATTTATTATCAACATATTGAGGTATTGATATATTATTGCATGGATTGATTTAGTATTGATATATTAATGTGCAAGTGATTTTATATTGGCATACTGGACAAGCTATGTATTATTCACTTAATGTGCAAGCTATGTGATATTGACATATTGAGCAAACTATTTCATATAATATTATGCAAGCGATTTGATATTAACATAATGTGCAAAGCCATGTAATATAGGCATACAACGTAAGCTATGTATTATTCACTTAGTGTGCAAAGATTTGATATTGATATACTGTTCACAGGATTTAATATCATCATATTGTGCAAGCGATTTGATATATTATTATGCAAGTGATGATAGTGACATACTGTACAAGCGATTTACTATTGACATACTGAACAAGTGATTTGATATATTATTATGCAGGCGATTTTATACTGGCATACTAGCAAGCCATGTAATATTCACGTACTGCGCAAGTTATGTATTATTCTTACTGTGGAAGCGATATATTATTGACATACTGTGCATATGATTTAATATTAGCATATTGTACAAACGATTTAGTATCAGCATACTGTGCAAATAATTTAATATCGGCATATTGTGCAAACGATTTAGTATCAGCATACTGAGCAAACGATTTAATATAATATTGTACAAACGATTTGATATTGACATAGTCAGCAAGCCAAGTAATATTAACATGCAGTGCAAGCTATGTATTATTCACTAATTGTCCAAAGGTTTGATATTGACAAGTATGAATTCAGAACATCTTTATATAATAGGATATCTAGGACATATGCTCTATCATAAATATCTAGGACTGGACAGGGATGCTCAGCGACAAGGAGAAGTCCTGCAATTGTAGGGGGTATGCTGTATGTTTGCTTTTGTTCTGCCCGTTCCTTCTTTGTGTGTGATCCTTATTGTAATGGATTGGTTTCTAATAAAGTCATATGCTACAACAACATTTTTTTCCTTTCTAATGCAGCTAGCACTTAGACAGCTTGGTCTTGAATGCCTTACGGCAAGCGCTGCACAGACGTTACTCACTTTGCATTACCCAGGGGCGCGTGTAACTTGAAGATAAGCCACGGACGCGGAGTAACAATGCCCCCGCAACGCTCTACGATCCTATTAGACCGGGACCTGCAGTTTAAAAGTGGATTCCGAACCACTACAAACATCCATGATACCGCCGGTACTCGAACCCAAAACCTGTGGTACCGAGCGCCAGAGCGCTAGCCACTCGGCCAATCAGGGTCCTGCTACAACAACATATAAGAATATAAATTCCGATGCACTAATTTGTTGATTTTTTTTAAATCCGTCCAAATTTGTGGGACACTTTATATTTCAGCATAGGGCCTCTGGCGCTCGGTACCACAGGTATCGGGTTCAAATCCCGGCAGGGCCATGGATGTTTGCAGTGGTTCTGAATCCACTTTAAACCGTAAGTCTCGGTCTCCTATGACTGTAGAGCGTTGTTCAGAGCCCAATCAGACTCCTTCTTACCCTTCCCAAACAATATAGGGCAACTGAGCTTTAGGCACAGTGATGTGGTGTGGTGTAGTAGTAGTCATATTAGACAGGGGCCTGATGGCCGAGTGGCTGGCGCTCTGTCTTTCGGTACCACAGGTATCGGCTTCGAATCTCGGCAGTGTCACGTGTTCTTGTAGTGGTTCGAAATCCACTTTAAGCCGTAAGTCTCGGTCTCATAGGACCGTAGAGCGTCACAGAGCCCAATCAGACTTCTTTCCACCCACATCATTTCCAAACTGTAAAAGGGCCACAAAGCTCTAGGTACAGTGATGTGGTGTGGTGTAGTAGTAGATGGTCTTGATAAGAACATTGCATCTTTATAGCTGTTCTTACTTACCCACGGCGTTGCCGTCCATGGTGCCGCTCACTCCCATCTCCGACGTGAAGATCTCCCTGACGGTCTCTTCCTCGCCGGGCACCTCGCACCTGAATCTGTAGAGGATGGCGCTCCATCCACCGTACACCAACGAATAAGCGTAGTGAGTTTGGTCTGAATCGATCCGTTCCATCCAGTTGGAGAGAAGGGGGAGTTGGACTTGAGCTCTCGGTAGACCTGAAACAAAGGAAGGATTTTACTTTCAATTTTGTATCACAAGATTTGAGAATGTTTAAAGAAATGTTGCTCTATAGACAAATAAGAAAATCAGGCGAGACCGATAGACATTTATTCACAATTACATTAACGAGACAGATAAACATTTATTTACAATTAAGTTAACCCAACGATACCGATATATATATTTATTGACAGTTAATATAACCTAACGAGATCGATAGACAATTATTTGCAATTAAGATAATCCAGTGAAACAGATAGTGACATTTATTTACAATTAAGATAACCTAACGAGACCGATAGACATTTATTGACAATTATAGACATATATTGATAGAGACATATATTTACAAAGATAAGGTCTGAATGGCCGAGTGGCTAGCGCTCTGGCGCTCGGTACCCCCAGGTTTCGGGTTCGAGTCCCGGCGGTGTCATGGATGTTTGTGGTGGTTGGGAATCCCCCCTTTAAACCGTAGGTCCCGGTCTAATAGGATCGCAGAGCGTTGCGGGGGCATTGTTACTCCGCGTCCGTGGCTTAGCGCTTGCCTTAAGGCGTCCAAGACCAAGCTGTCTGAGTGTTTACCAGCTGCATTAGAAAGAAAAAAATTACAAAGATACCCTAGCGAAATCGATAGACATTTATTGACAATTAAGATAATTTAGCGAGACCGATAGACATTTATTTACAATTAAGATAACCCAGCATGTTCAGAGTCAAATTTTAAGATAATTATTAAATAATGGAAATTTTTCTTTTGGTGCTATTAAATTAGATTGTAACATATTGACAATACTGTTTTTTTTTCTAAATGGCAAATACTTATACAGTTATCTTTATGCCATAAGCAAGGGCTGCAACAATGTAACTCATTTAGCACTACCCAGGGGGCATCTTGAAGATACCCTACTGACACGAGTAACACTACCCCCTCAGCGCTTTACGCTGACATTGGACCTATACCTATAGTCTACTTCAGAACCACTACAAACAATGATGGCATCGCCGGGACTCGAACCCAAAACCTGTGATACCGAGCGTTAGAGCAAATCAAGGGGATACGTATCCACAAGATGGTATAAGCTATGTTGCTCACTAGATGACTGGATCCAAGTCAAAGGCATATCTAGCGATGTATTCCGATGGCATGCATCAGACAAAATAATCTCTTGTTTTAAGTCGTGAAGGTACAAAATTGAAGTAAAAGGGGATATATATATATATATATAATTTTTTTTGTTGACATTACACGACAAAAATTTTACAGCTGTATCGAACATAGTAGTAAGTAAAAGCAGGTGATTAGGGAGTTCCTGAACTTTCGCGACGATGCTCCCCAAATCCGAAAAATTTTTAAGTAGCCCACTTTGATTCCATCTATGAATCACTGCTTTGCTTGCTACTATGTATTTAAATTTATTATTGAAATCTAAATAACATTACTGGGCCCAAAAAGTAAGACCAATTATTTTTTTTTTTTTTCAAAAAACTTTCAAATTTATTTCACCAAGTAGTTCCCTCCGGACACAATACACTTATGCCAACTCTTTTTCCCATCCTCAATGCATATATTCGTTCATAGCATTAGTTCATTGCATATATTCGTTCATAGCATTAGTTCATTGCATATATTAGTTTAGCATATTAGTTCACACTCCCCCTTCATGGATGGCCTTCAAAGCGCACGCCGATTCAAGTTGAATCTCTTCAATCGACACAAAACGGTTTCCCGGAGTGGTCTCTTGAGTTTAGGGAATAACCAGAAGTCGCACGGTGTGAGTATGGTGGTTGTGGAACGATATGGGTTTCATTTTTGACGAAAGAGTTACGAAAAATCAACGCAGTGTGAGCTGGCGCGTTCAATGTTCAACGAATCAATCGCTTTGCTTACTACTATGTGTTTAAAGACATCATGAAAGAGAGAAAAGTGATTAAACAGGTGTTTAATACCGTTTGAAACATAGAAGTCACAGCTATGACCACACTGCTCGATTTCCATGAAGTCTCCTTCAGTAGGCCGTCCAGTCCCAGGGTGCCGGAACTGGAGTGGATGTAGTCGGACTTGATTCTCAAGACCAGGTCGGCAGGGAGGCCGATGTGAGAGTAGGGAAGCACGTTTTCTTGCAGAACTGTGTATGTACTGTTCAGCACGTTCAGAGGAGACTGCAAAAGAAAAATCATTCAGATACTGTTACAGATTTTTATTACATTGATTGATCTTTGTTGTAATATTTACAGATCACAACCCTGTCATTTTAATACTATTTTTTTTTTTTCTTTTCCTGTATCATTTATACTAGCATTAATTACATAATACCATGAAATATTTTTGTTTATATTAAGATTCAATATATTCCTTTAATTTCATATTTTTCTTATAAATTATCTGTATTGCTGTTCAACACTCTCATTTTTAATACGCTTTTATTAGTTTCACCTGTATGTATGTTTGTTTGTTTGTATGTATGTATGTTTGTATGTATGTAACTGACTCTTTGGGCTCGATTTTGCCCTACTTTAAGCGATCGGATTTCATTTAAACGTTGTAGACTTATCAAGGACCGACGACACTAAAATACTTTGATAAGTTTATTATCTCATCATGATTAGGATCGCCAGGAAAAGTGTTTTTAGTTTAACTTATGAAGAGCAATTTAACCCATGTAGAATGAAAGTACCCAAGACATTTTTTGGGTGCCATGCCATCTGAGTGATAAGTCGCCAAATGTGGTAAACGGGTTTCTTATATTATTTACAATTCACTTCACTTACAGTTGCTACCTGTTACTTGGCGGGTTTGGCTAAAAGAATTTTTGACACCAAATTCCAACGGCACCTCTTCTGCGATTTTACACAAAAACTCTTTTAAATAATAGTAAGAAAACTTACATAAAAATTATACCCGAGAATTATTAGACACATTCCAAAAATTGGTTAAAAAGAGTACTATAAGAGATTTAAAAATCTCTTATTTATAGTTACAATGAAACAACTATAAAAGTTAATACAGTTCGGTGTGAGATCCTCTGGTTGTTTGCGACATAACAAAAAATATTCGAATTCCTGTCATGTAATGGAAGCATGTTAAGAGTTTGCTTTGAATTCAAATAACGGTTGCCATAAAAATTTAACTATGTCAACAGCATTAAAAAGAAACATCAAAAATCACAAAAAAATTTAATGTTTTGGAGTGGCGTTTTCGCTGTGAACTAATGTTCTAAAAACAAAAAGTAGCATTTTTTTGCAAAAATTCAAGTAAAGGTTGTCACAAAATCTGAACTATATCAACATCATTAAAAAGAAAATAATTATTTGATAATCAAATATAAATTATTAATAAAGTAAAAAAATCGTTTTTGTTGTTTGTTTGTATTTTTATGAATGGCAGCATCATAGAAACAGTTTATATCTGTATCGGTAACCGGCATATGTTATAAGAACAATCTCGGAATAATCAATAATTTATCGGAATAATTATTTAAAAGAATAGATGTTTCTGTTCTTATTTACTGCAAATAACCGTCAAAGTAACCACAAAATGGTCATTATATTGTATGGAAAAAGAAGTAACGAATTCCTCTAATTAAAGTATGGTAACCTAAAGAAATTTGCGGAACGTTGAAGAAATATTCGGGTTGCAAGATTGGCGACTTCCTCAGGGTACAAAATTCTCTATTCAGGGAATTCTAGATTTCAACCTAGTCTTTTTTTTTTTCAATTCCCACTATTAGTTGAGACACTCCCAATGTATATCTTGTTCAAATTTTCAGTCGTTAATAAAATACATTTTTTGAACTTGTAGTGGATGACACTTGATGTTAATACAGTTTTCTCAAAAATTCAGTAATTAAATTTAATTAATTAATTTTAGTTTTTTTTTTAGATTTAAGTTGCATATCTACCAATAGATGGCGCCAGATGTAAGAGAAAATTTCAATTTTATTTGTAAAGGACTTTTCTGCAATATAGTGAAAAAAAAGAGTACCGAGTGGCTAGCGCTCTGGTGCTCGGTACCACAGGTTTTGGTTCGAGTCCCGGCGGTGCCACGGATGTTTGTAGTGGTTCGAATTCATTTTAAACCGTAGGTCCCGGACTAACACGATCGTAGAGCGCTTGTGGGGAGTGACGTATTAAATAGGGAAAACGAACTGTTCCTAAATAGTGATTAGGGGATTATAGTCCTTGTTGCTTCACATCCCCATATACCACTTCGATTCGAACGTGAAAAACATTAGGAATTGACTTTAAAAATTTTTTTTATATGACTTGTTAAATGGATATATGAGAAAGATTTATATGTGAATCATGTTGTTAGGGATGTTACCTCTATTAGAGTAATAATAAAATACAGCTCTCTTAGGGTTTCTGATTGAAATCAACATGCTCGTCTAGTGATGGTGTGTATTTTAGCAAACTGCTTAGTTGCTTTTACATTTATTAGTTCGAAATTCTAAGTAAATACTCTTTAGATTTAACTCCATTGAACCACATTTTATTGCTATCTCTTTTGGTTTTCTTTTTCCATACATTTTGTACTATTTCCAATAATTCTCGTAGATCCTGTGTATTTAGAAAATTAATTAATTATTTATTTACTCCAAATCGCAAAATAGGGGCCGTTGGGATTTCTCAATTTTTTGCGGCGCCAATTGAGCGATAAGTCGCCACATGTAGTAACCAAAATTTCTTATACTGTTTTCAGTTCTTCACTTACAGTCGCAACTCTTTTTTGGCGAAAAGGATTTTTGAAGCCAAATCCCAAAGGCCCCTATTCTGTGATTTTTCCTCTGTGATTATTTAAATGACAAATTAAGAGGATCATGTCCTTTGAGCCTACCTCATCGTAATCTTTGTGATCGTAAATGTCTCCTCCAACCGAGTAGGTTGTCAAGTCTATGGTTCGTCCCAGAAGCATAGACATCAGGAACGGTATGACCACATTTGCCATTCTGCAAAACTAATACTTCAAGAAATATTGACATTTAGTAACAATACAATCTTAACACAAGGAACATCAATTTAATTAAACATATAATTCTGATACTATTTAATAATTTTATTAATAAACTTAACTGCATTATTCCTTTTTTTTTTTTTAATTTTTAATTTCATTTCATCATCATCAGTAGCACGACAGCCCAGAATCGTCCAAGGCTTTCCTTTGAAGAGATTTCCATGCATTCCTCCGGGTGACAAGTCTCCTCCAATTCTTAACTTTTAATAGAGCAAAACCTTTTTCAACTGCGTCTATCCATTGCAAATTGGGTCGTCCTCTTCCTCTTTGTCCCTGTGGTTTTGCCAAAACAAGCCTTTTTACAGGGTTCAATCATTCATTCTAAATACATGAGCAGCCCAGTTTAATCTGTTGATCTTAATAAATTTCACAATATCTGGATCTTTATAGCCTTTATAAATTTCTATGTTGTGCCGTCTTCTCCAACAATCACTTTCCCTAACACCTCCTAGAATAGCCCTTGAAATCTTCTGCTCAAATAGACCCAAATGGGCCTCATCAGATCTTGCCAAATACAAGTTTCAGAGCAATAGACCAAAATAGGTCTAATAAGGGTTTTATATAACAAGAATTTAATACATTTTATAATATCTGGGTCATTATAGCCTTTATAAATTTCTGCGTTGTACTGTCTTCTCCAACAATCACTTCCCTTAACTCCTCCAAGAATAACCCCTTAAAATCTTCCGCTCAAATAGACCCAAATGGGCCTCATCAGATCTTGCCAAATACAAGTTTCAGAGCAATAGACCAAAATAGGTCTAATAAGGGTTTTATATAACAAGAATTTAATACATTTTATAATATCTGGGTCTTTATAGCCTTTATAAATTTCTGCGTTGTACTGTCTTCTCCAATAATCACTTCCCTTAACTCCTCCAAGAATAGCCCTTAAAATCTTCCGCTCAAATATACCCAAATGGGCCTCATCAGATCTTACCAAATACAAGTTTCAGAGCAATAGACCAAAATAGGTCTAATAAGGGTTTTATATAACAAGAATTTAATACATTTTATAATATCTGGGTCTTTATAGCATTTATAAATTTCTGCGTTGTACTGCCTTCTCCAACAATCACTTCCCTTATCTCCTCCAAGAATAGCCCTTAAAATCTTCCGCTCAAATATACCCAAATGGGCCACCTCACATCTTGCCAAAGTCCATATTTCAGAACTTTAGATCAAAATAGGTCAGATAAGGGTTTTATATAACAAGAATTTAGTTTTTCTGCTTATAAACTGTGATTTAAACAGATTTCTTCGTCCAAAAACGGTCCTATTGGCAGACACAATTCTGATTTTAATTTCAGGCAAGATATTATTTTAACAATCAAATTTCATTTACTAACTTCATTTCATTGTTCAAAACTAGATACGAATTAAAAATCCATAATATTAAGAAATTGCATTGAAAATTAATATTTCAGTAAAAGACAGTAATTATCATAATAAATATTATATTTTAAAACAATCAAATTAGCTATTATTTAAAAAATATTCATTATATAACAGCATTTGAATAATTAGCATAAATATTCATAATGTTAGTGGTATTGAAAACTCTTACCTTAACTGGATTATAACTAATATGAAACAGTATCTCACTATAACTAATATGAAACTTATCACAGTATTTCTAAACTTATCACTCATTCTTTTATGTTATGTGAAGAAAAACTTCCAGGTGTAAGAAAATGATAAAACTGTCCAACATCTGCAATTTCGCAAAATCAAAACATTTTCTCTCATATCTAATTTTTTTCATCAGATAAATCTTTCCTATCCATACAATGTGACTAATATGTTCATATTTAAATCTCAGTAGACATATTTAAAGCATGAATTCATTGTTTCTTACTCTAACAGGAAAAATCGATAAAATTTGATCTTATATCTCCTTATTTTGTGGAGAAAATAAGGAAATATAAAGGGTTTAAAAACATGGGACTTCTGACCTTTTTTTTTCTAATGCAGCTGGCAAACACTTAGACAGCTGTCTTGGATGCCTTAAGGCAAGCACTGCACAGACGTCACTCACTTTGCATTAACCAGGGGCGCGTGTAACTTGAAGATAAGCTACGGACGCGTAGTAACACTACCCCGCGACACTCTACGATCCTATTAGACTGGGACCTACGATTTAAAGTGGATACCGAACCAATACAAACATCCATGGGCCGCCGGGACTCGAACCCGAAACCTGTGATACCAGTTAGAGAGCTAGTCATTGGGCCATTCAGGCCCCTCTGAAATAACGGAGTTGATTTCGGAACCAAACCGAACGCTCTCCCTCTATGCCAAGGATTAGAAAGGCAAATCTATAGGCCTGAAAGTTCCTCGCGTGAGAACACTCTGATCTGTCCATGGGTGCTGTGGTGTTTGTTCAAATATTTGGTGTTACATTGTGGATGCAATACATCCAATTTGGTGTTACATGTGAATGCAATACATGTTCAACATATTGTCTCGTTAGTCGCACTACCTAGTGAGCTTGTTCGAGTTTTCTCCTATATGATACTCAAATGCTGGATAGTCCTCCTGGAAAGTGCTACCCTCCTTTTTCAGCGACACGGAGCCAGGTCATACTTCTACCTGTGTTCCAATACAACAGACGCTGGTCATTTTAGACGACCTACGGTTTAAAGTGGATTCTGAACCATTACAAACATGACACAACCGGGACACGAACTCGAAAACCTTTGGCACTGAGCGTCAGAGCGCTTGTCACTCGGCCATCTGAAGCATCGGCATTTCAGAAAGATCTCATTGTAAATCGACGGTTTGAAAGCAAGCAATCTTTAATTTTTTTGGACGTGAGCTTCGTCGATTGAGGTTGATGGTCGACCAGAGGGCTCTTACATATATATATACATATACATATATAAATATATATATACATCGTGATTATATCTTATTTATATATTAAAAATACAAAAAATAATAATAAATAAATAAATAAACATATTTTATATAAATAAAAATCTTGCCTCGTTAGTCGGACTATCTGGTGGGAGTCTCTCCGAGTTTTCTCCCTACGATACTCAAATACAGGGATAGTTTCCCTAAAAGTCCTCTTGGAAAGTACTACCCCCCTTCTTCAACGACACGGAGCCAAGTCAGACTTCTACCTACAGTGCACCCTCACAACAAAAACTGCAGCCTTTCCTCTATCCATGAGTAGACTACTCAAGGGATGTCCGTCCCGCTCTGCCGAACACTGTGGATAGTCACAACAACAACAATAATAACATATCTCCTGTAGCGCACCCTGAATAATGTTGAATCTGTTATGCGTCTACCATCTAAGTCGCAAATTTTTAACTTCCCAAAACGGTGTCCCTGGAGTGGTCTTTTGAGTTTAGGGAATAGCCAGAAGTCGCACGGTGTAAATACGGTGGTTGTGGAACGATATGGATTTCATTTTTGGCGAAAAAGTCGCGAAGAATCAATGCAATGTGAGTTGGCGCATTCAGTGTTTTCGGTACCTTGCGGAATTTGACGCGTTTGAGGTCCAAAATGGAATTGACCGATCCTTTTCATATTCCGACATCATCAGAAAGGTCTCTTATTGTAAATCGACGGTTTGAAAGCACGCAATCTTTAATTTTTGGACGTGAGCTTCGTCGATTGAGGTTAATGGTTGACCAGAGGGCTCTTCGTCTTCAACGCTTTCTCTGCTTTCTTTGAACTGTCTATATCACTACTAAACATTTTGTTCCAATATAGGAATGCTCACCGAATGCCTTCTGCAACATTCTATACAATCCTGTCAAGCAAAATTAAACAAAAGTTCTTTTGCTCAATTTTGTCTGACATTTCAAAAATCGCCGGAATCAGTTTTAGTGGCTCACAAAGCCAAGCGTAAATCAAACACTAATGAATATTTTGACATCACATTTCACACAGATGTCAAAGACAGTGCCAACAATCTAAAAATGAAAAAAATTGAAATTCCATAAACCCGGGAATTTTAAATTGAAAATCGGTCTTACTTTTTGGACACAGTAGTAATTCATTCAAGCACATTCAACATGAGTGGATACGTGTTTTAACACTAGAGAGCATATTTTAAATCTATAAGGTCAAAATACAACTTGAAAGAATGTAACTCCATAAAATTGCATTTTAAGAAGAATGGAGGGGGAACTCTCTCGGGCTACATTTTTAGGAGAAAAAAAAAAAAAAAAACTTTTTGTGTGCCTTGCATGAAATATTGCTCATTTAAAGAGCAAAATTAAGAGATAATTAAGCAAAAACACAAAAAATTTATTTTAATGTTTAAGCTAAAACATAGAATCTAAAGATATTCACTAATACAAATAAGCAAAAATATTATATAAAAAAAATTGCTTTCTGCTCAAGGATTTTTTTTCTCTAGAAAATTGTTGAGCAGGTTATAATGTTGTAATAATTGGAACAAGAAATGTCATTAACGTTTCAAGTTAGAATGCATACACCAAACTAAACTAGCATAAGATGGTATAATAAATTAGAACTTTCAGGCCCTCTGTGATCACATAGGACAGGAACTTGGTACTGGAAATCAATAACCCAACCAGCACTCATATAATTTTGTTTTTCAAATCCCCCCTATCCTGAATTTACATTCTGTAACTATCATAAACACAATTCATCATCATGATTGGCGCAACAGCCCCATGGTGGGCCAAAGTCGTCTGCCTACTGGCAGATTTCGAAACATGAAATGCCTTCTTTTTTACGGGGGTAGGGTTGTCAGTCCTACGCCCAACGATCTACAGTCATACGTAACGTAACGGTAGTGTTTAGTTGGCGTACCAGGCAATTTCCCGTACCTCCATATCAATAATTATTATTGAAAAACTGGGACCTACAGTTTAAAAGTGGATTCCGAACTACTACAAACATCCATGGCACCGCCGGGACTGTTTGTAGTAGTTCGGAATCCACTTTAAAGTGTAGGTCCCAGTTTTTTACGGGGTAGGGTTGTCAGTCCTACGCCCAACGCTCTACAGTCATACGTAACGTAACGGTAGATGTTTAGTTGAGTACCAGGGAATTTCCCGTACCTCCATATCAATAATTATTAATAAGAAACTGGGACCTACAGTTTAAAGTGGATTCGAACCACTACAAACATCCATGGCACCGCCGGGACTCGAACCCGAAACCTGTGGTACCGAACACAATTATTCTCTCAAAAAAATTTACCCTGTAAAATTAAATTTACAATTAAATTACCCTGAATTTTAATTGTAAATTACCCCTGTAAATTTACTTAAATTAAAATTAAATTTAATTAAAATTACCCTGTAAATTTACTTAAAATTACCTAATTAATTTAATTAAAATTACCTTGTAAATTTCATTCAATTGAATAATAAACAATTAGTAGCATTATGTTTCAACTAACAATTTAAGAAATAATAAATTGGAAAGTAATATCACAATGAGAATCTCGGAGTGAAAATTTTTTAAAAATGGCATTTTTTCCTCCCGTTTGACAATTTGGACTTGAAGAGTTCTAGTGAAGAAAAAGTTGAGCATGTTTTTGTTTTTTTTATAAATATATTTTGAAATCCTTGAAAATTATTTGTGGCTTTGTTTAAACTTTACAAAAAATATTTTAAAACTAAAAAAAAAAAAAAAAATAATTTATTTAAAAATAGGTATATACATTTCAATATAAAAAAAGGATTGTCATTGTATGTTACAAATTTTACTCCGTGTCTTGGATTTTGATGCTTGACTCCCTCTTCTTGACCAAAAACTCTTCTTAGATGACGGTCTTACTTCATAGTCATCTTCCAAAAACTAGAGAGAGACAATATACTGAGAAGATTAACTAATAACAATGTAATAAATAATGTATTTATTTAAAATCGCATATTAAGCAAACCTATACTTTTTGAAAATTAAATATTGGAAGCATAAAAATAGAAAATGTAACAGCTAAAATTCAAAATATTTAGTACAATAAAATTTCATTTTTTAATTTAATAGTCCTATTTATATATAAAATTATCTCTAATACAGTAAAATGTAACAAAAATTTGCTGTATAACATATATATATTAATGAGATTCCATAGTAAGGTATTTTTCCAATTTTACTGATTTCTGTTCAAAACATTGAAATTATTTTCATACATGCATGTCAACACAACTTTATTAAGATGAATCTTAGCTATTAGATACCATCTATTAAAACCAAAGAGAGGCTAAATACTTTGGAATATACATTTTAATTTATTAACAATGGAAAAATTATGCATTTTATATAATTAAATTGGTTGATCAATCTCAATCCTCTGTGAATCTTTAACACTCTTTTACACACAAAAAAAGCACTCATAAAAATAATCCAATTATTTTTAAACTTTGCATGTAGATTCCTTTGTACTAAATATGTATAATGAGTACATCACAGTGAATGTTTTTACTGTGAAACTAGCATGCCAAAAAAATCATTCAAAATTGTAGATGATTTATCATTTGATGTTGTCAGTCTTCAGGCTAACACAATCAATAATGCTATTACAGCAAAATCGGGATGCATAAAGTTGGTTGGCCATGCCAAGGAACAGGTCTCCCTACTAGCACAATGCAAAGGTGCTGGCGACAATGGTTTTTTGCAAGGCACTCGTAGGTGGAATGAGGGTTCAAGCAGCAAAACATGCATGAATGCAAGGAATGGAGGATAAAAATGACATGATATCCTGGGCCATTTTCTAATATGTCAAGAGCAGGCTTGCATATATCTCTCTGATGTTCTTGGCCAACACTATTCACTCATTGAATAAGATCATGGAACATGGCAGATCATCAGATTCAGACACTACCTCAAAATATTGTAATGGAATACAAGAATTGGCATGGGACTGGCAATGCTATTAAATACTAAATTAACTTATTAATATTATTAATGAGTCTGGGTGCGCAGAAGATCTACCTCCCCGTGGTGCACCTGGTAACACTTTTTAGTGGCTAAAAGATCTGCAACTTGGCATTATTGTTAGATTAATGAACTCTGTTTCAGCATGTTTTGTGGTATTTTTTTTTTTTTTTTCGTTGTTCTTTTTTGCTGTAACTGTTCATAATCTGCCATTGGAAATAAATATATATATATATATATATTATTAATGGTTAAATCTTTTAAATTGAGAGTTTTCAAACAATAATGTTATATATTGTGTTTAAGAAATGCATTCAGTGATCTACTATGCTTTTATGATCAAATTACATGTGAATAGAAAGGCAGTGAAATCTATCATCTGAAGCTACAGTAACTTTTCTTGAAGCATAAAATATTATAAAACCTTCTAATTAAGCAAGATCTCTTATCTCTAAATTCTTTAAGAAGTCGCAATGTATCCATTCGATCTTAAAATTCCTTTTTAAATTTCTGTAGATGTTTCATGGAGGGAAAAAAAAAAAAAGTCTGAGCAACTTTTGGTAATCTACAGTACTTAAAAATTTCATTTTGTAATGTTTAATTTGCAAACTAATTTTTATGTAAAGATCAAAAAACATTATTATTGTTATGAAATAGTATATAGTTACTTTGAATGTTTCTGCTTTCAAAATGCATTTCTTAAGCTCATTTCATTAAATTATATATATTGAATACATCTAATTTAGGAAATTGCATTCTTATTAAATAATAGTTTTAATTAACAAAAAGTCTATTCTATTAAAAATAAAAATACCTTTCATTATATGTGTTAAAACATGGCATTGTTACATTTTTATGAATAATTTTTTTTAATAATTTAAAATTTTTATATTGAAATGCAAAAAAAAAAAAAAAAATGTTGACTAAATTTTAAACAAAAATGAAAGGGAACTGATATACCCAGTTCCTTATTGAAATTATAAGTTTTACCTCAAGATCTTCAACGAGATGATTATTTTTTGCCTGCTGATATTGTTTCAATTCTTCTTTCAACTTCAAAATTTCATTTTCTAATTCTGCTGTTCTTCCCTAGTTATTAAAATGAGAGAAATAATAATTTTCATTATTTATTAAAGTAATTATATATAATAAATAAAATATTTATAGTTATTTCTGAGTGAAAGTTTAAATGAACAAAATTGTTTAATATACATATCAATGTATATTTATTTACAACAACAAAATGAATATCTGAAGCAACAAAATATTTAAGCCGAAGCTAAATATATATTAAGAACATTCTAGTAAAGCAAAAATATTTTAAATTTATAATTTCATTTTTATTAATTCATTCATTGCATTAAATAATTATTTAAGGTAATATAAGACTTTTAAATAAATATGACAAATGTTTAATATTCTATTAGAGACACATCTAACTAATACTTAAATATAATACTAAATGAAAAATTTATTCCACACTCTTTAGAATCTATAAACAACGAGCAAAATGAATATTAGTTGAGCTACAAAATTTTGAAGTGTTTTTTGATATTCGTAAATAAAGCACACTGTAATAAACTATACAACAGAAAATAAATAATTTTGTACTTTCTTTTTTGTCCTTATATAATTATACAAAAAAAAAACTATGTAAAGATTAGAAAAAGATAAATTTCATTTATAATAAAAATAATGAAATAAACATAAAATGAAATGAGTAAAACAAATATTTTTGCCATTTGAGAATTTCTTAAAGTATGAATAAAGCTTAACTAAATACACCATTTGCTGTATTTATTGTATATTGTATCTCAATGTTTTTTTTTTTTTTTTGTAGGATACAATTGAAAGTAAAAAATGTTTTGTAAGTTACAAGATCTGCATAATTTGTGCATATTGAGGACATCACCTATATATTAACAAAAGTAATAAAATTAATTTCTGTTTTTTTAAACTAAAGACACATAAATGCATCAGAATTTATGAAAATAATACATATAATAATTTTCCCCTACAATAAAATAGTCATTCAGAGTTTCATTTTTTAACTTGCATACCACATAAATGCATAAATCTAAACAAAGGAAGGAAAATCTAGTCAATTCTAAGCAAACTAAATAAATAAATAAAGTAAATTATTTTCTTTATCTTTGTTTTATAAAGCACTCGGATATTCAGAACTAAAGTAATAAAAAAATAATAATAATGGTATTTCAAAAATAAAAATAATTAAAATCTACACTAATAATAAACTTCATATACTAAATTATGTCTTTATAAAAAATGCTTATTAAAAATTTATTTATTTAATAGCTTTAGATTAAATAATAGTTTTTATTTTTTAAATATGGAATAAATAAAATAAGTTAATGGAAATTAAAATCACCATTAGCTCAACTTCAAAAACTTTCACAGCTTTATTTGTACTATTTCATCATTGATTTGTCTTAATTGATTTAAGAGATCATGATTTTGAGTATCCGACACCCCTGATCTCCGTCACCTACTCATTGCTATGAAATGCTAAAGTAATTTTTAAATTTAAAATATTTTATTTTTTTTCATCTTGATAAAAAAAACAATAACAAAAGTGTAGCTTATTTGTAAATGATTTAATTGAAACAAAATTACTTACAAGTTTTTGATTTTTGCTATTTTCAATTAGGTGCTTCAGTTGGGTATCATTGACGCCATTTGTTTTTGAAGCAGGAGGAATAGGTCTAAATATAAAAATATAAGAATTAATTCCTTATAATTCAATAATGAATTATACTTTTTATTCAAGAATAAAATTCTTGAATAACAATTGATTTCTGATTGAATTTTTTTCTAGAAAAATAATTGCATTTTATTCAAGAACAAAATTACATTTAATAATTTAAATGTTATAAGAGCTAAAGTCAAAATTAATAACAATAAATTTTATTCGAATTTATTCAATATTTTTTTTTTGCCGAGTCTTCTGAATGCTACGTATTGTCATTCATTAGCATACAATACATTTAATGCTGCTATTCATTGAGTTTTACCAAACATGATTTTTTTAAATTTTATTCTTCAGAAATATACTTTTATTTTACAATATGAAAGAATTAATTTCAAAAATCTAAATTGGTTTCTACTCATTATTTGCAAACAATTTCACATTTCAGTAGTTCACATATAATTAACATCATAGCAAAATCTGCAGAAATCTAATATGATATTATATAATTGTGTTTTTGACACATAAAAAATGGACACCTTGTAAGCCCACATAAGAAGCAATTATACTTGTAAATTTTATTTATTGAATACTTATTTTATGTTAGGGAATATTTTTTTAAATCAGAAAACAGTATAAAATTTGATCATGTTTTATTGATTTGAATAGAATATGAAGCAGATACATAGTTTAAAAGCATGGAAAGGAGTAAAGAAAATGCAACATATTAAATAGTGTGTGTAGTATATATTTATCAAATAGCAATGCCATAATAGCCTAATGGATAACTGCCTTAGGTTTGACTATAGCAATGCCATAATAGCCTAATGGATAACTGCCTTAGGTTTGACTAGAGAAAAAAATTTATTCAAAAATTAGGTTTCAAACTCAATAGGCGAAACAGAACCAAGTTATATCATTGGGCATTGTACATATGTAGGTCAGAGAAATATTCCATAGAATTTCAAGAAGAGGGAAAGAGCAATTCTTGTGATGTTTGTTCATAATTGTGGGATCAAAATGTGGATGCAGAGTAGGAGATTCCATGATGCACTCTTACCAATACTTATTTTGTTTTTACATCTATTTTAATGGCAAATAACTTAAAATCAATGCATTTAAAAACAACACTTCAAGATGTAAAATGAGTGTTACGAACCTATTTCTAAATTAATATAATTGTTGCATTCTAATATACATAGGAAACTAACACTTTGTTTATTAATGCACGCATTATTCTCTTAAAATTACCTATAAAATCGAAGAAAACAGAATAAAACTCATAAAAAAGAGACATGAATTATAACACATTAGATATACAAACTAAAATTCAAAGGATTTTAAATGAAAACAAATCTATAAATGTAATTTAGTTTACAAACTTTAAAAAAAAAAAAAAATCCAAATTATGAATAAATTGCAAAGCATGAAATTTTATATAAATAATTTATTATTAATAAAAGTTGATGTTATTTAATTAATATAGTGTATTTATTTAAAATGTATAAAATAAAAAATGATTAAAATTTGTTTAATTGTTTCCACTCGTTTGAATCATCAAAATTAAAAAAAATATAGGAATGAAAGCAGTTGGCTAGCTATTTGAAATGACACAAGATATTGCTACAAATAAAATAATTCAGATAATGTGCAATAAAATTTTTGTGAAAAGATAGTTTTGAACTTTTATTTACTCAATTATCTTTCTAACGATATAAGTAGCCTAAGATTGTATCAATACCTGTAGTTATTTCATGTTCTTGTTATTAACAAACAAGAAATAATAATTGCTAAATTGTTTTAGTTTACCTTCTTTGGTTATTGTTTAATGTTTGACATAAATTTTAAAATTTCATTATAATTAAGAGGAAATTAATTTGTGTGTTTCTATTTAAGTAAAAAATTTAACAAATTTATTTATTGCCTCCTGTAAAACATTTATATAATTTCATAATTAATTATATTTTAAGATAATTATATTTATATCTACATCTGCCAGAAGTTTGTTCTGCACTAATTAAATCGTACTTTTGTAGTAAAATAATAAATTATACTGAAATTTTAAACTTACTTAACTTTAATGTGCTGTTCAGTCTTTTGGCTTGCATTGCTTTGTTCAACAACATTCTGGTTGACTTCTGCAAAAATTATTAAATGTATTGAGTGTTAATGGTTAAATAACTAAATAAAAGTAAAAATTACCTACAATTTAATTAAATTATACTTAAAATAATAATGAAATATAAGGTTATAAAATCTAAACACAATTTCAATTACCCTGAACATTTCCAATGCCTGTAGTTGTTATATTTTTGCTAATGGTATTGGATGACACAGCATTTGCTAGTTCCATCTTAAGCCATTCAGGAATCTGATTTAAAAAAAAGAACAAAAATTATCTGTAATATTATATTTAAATAGTACTAGCAATCTTGTAGATATAGCTACAAAAATTAGTTCAATTAAATAACTAGAGAAAAGTAAACAATTTAATAGTTGATTTAACAAAAACTACTTTTATTTTTTATATATAAAATATATAATATATTAAGGTAGTGTTAAATTTATATAATAATATATTATTTTTTGTACATAAAATAATATATTATTATATAAATTTAACACTACTTTCAAATAAAGTTTTATAACAAATGCAAATTAACGCAATGATTCATTTAAGTGTTTTAGTTTAGTCTGGTGTGTCTATATTTAAAATGTCTAATGTTTTTATATTTAAAAATTTAGTTGGAAAGAATACCACTTTCTCAATCAAAATAAAATTAATAAAATGTTATAATCTTTATTTTGACATTTTGAAATAAGTATTTTAAGATATTACTAACATCAGCTTATAAAGCAAAAAAAACACAGTTGTATTTTCATTTAAAAAAAAAAAAGTAAGCTTCTTTGAAAATATTAGATAAAAATATTTTTATACTTAAAAAAAATAAGAGAAAGATTTATTTTAGAAATGTCTTTTATACTACGCAGAGTTCTTATAAAATTTAAATACAAGTATATTTTGACAAATATAGGAAATTTAATGCTCAATTTCTGTTTTCATTACTTATTATCCCAAGATTTAAAACATACTTCTCAGAAATGCTATAATTTTTTTGTGCAAATTACAACACATTCAGGTTATTGTGAAATATTTATCTTAAAAATAATTTAGATAATATTTCAAACAATTAAAGTATTATTTTTAAAAATCAAAATTTTACACTTTTTTTTTTTTTTTGAAAACTTTTGTTTTTGTGAATAGGATTGGATTTTAAAATTTGTCAATGTTAATAAAAAGTGTTTACATTTTATATTTGGTGCATGCCAATATTCCTCTAAATCACAAAGGAAAAAAAAATCTTCCAGAAAAATACATTTAATGAAATTAAAGGCTATACTCATGAAAAAAGGTTTGTGATTACTGTGTGTATAAACAAAGTTTTAAAAATGTTATATTTACAGGTCCTAAGCTATCCTCTTCTGGAAATGTAGCCATTGGTTCGGCAACAACTGGAGCAGGGAGTGAAACTGGAGCTGGAGGTAAAACTGGAGATCTCTCAGGCATAATATTCCTTTTGCTTGATTTTTTAGGTAAAGGAGCAGTTGTATCCACCACAAGATAGACTTGCATTCCAAAACAGAAGACATTAGCTAAGCTTACCATTTCACCCTTGGCAATTTGAGCAGGTGAAGCATACAAACTGCAATGGCAAGAAATAAAAATTATTTATTAAACCTTATCATCACCTTCCAGTTTTAATTCAATTTCTGTATAAAATTAGAAATATTTTAGAAAAAAATGGATAATTATGAGAAAAATAATAAAGAATCATACAAAATACCAACTTATTAAAATTGAACAAATATCTCTAAATCTGTAAAGAAATAACAAAAAAATATTGTAAAAATTTATAAAAATAAACAAAAATACTGACGCTAAAATTTCCTTAGGATACAATATTACATCCCGTCTTCCACTGCATGAATCCACCAGGTTGTCTTTATCCTCTATAATAAAATAAATAGTTTATTTAATTTTATTAACAGCATATCCATTTTTAACAAGTAAAGGAAAATAATGTAAAAGAAACTATTTTTGTTTCTTTTACATCCATTTTTTCACTTTAACACAAAATTTTCTAAAAATCATATACTTTTCAGTTATGTTTGCAAACACAGGTGTTCAACAAAAAGATCAATAAGCATCCTGTGAAAATAATTTAAAAGACTTGCAAGATTTTAAATACTGTATTTTAAACATGTGAATTTCACGGTTCTGCTTGTGTTGTCAATTCTCAATTGCAAAATCAGAAGATAGATTCATATAAATATTGGTTCATGGCAGTACATATTTATTAATAAAATATTTGCACCATTATATATATATATATATATATATATATACTGTGCACCACTATGGCTTGATACATATTATGGGGCTATTTTATTTAACTAATTATTTTTATTATACTTTTCATTTGTAATAAATGGTTGAGGCATAGACTTTTTAAAATTTTGTGTCTGAATGGTTTACCATAAGAAATTAAGAAAAGCTGGATTTTTAATTATTTACAACAAAAATACAAACAGCAACCATTGAATAATTTTCTATTTCATCAGAAAAATATGCCAACTTGTCACATATTTCACTTCCTTTAAAAATAACATTTTTATATAAAGCAGGATTTTCATACTATGTAACAATAAATTCAAAATATATCCAATAACCTTAATTCTGCATGAAATATAAGAAATTAGCTTTCTAATACTGTATCTGGCATTAATGAACTTAGTAATTCAAAGGCCACAAAACCTCCAAATTAAAAAAGTTAATGTTTATTTACTGTCATTTATCTTTTTTACTTTTTATTATTCTTATTGTTATGTTATTTTCAAAGAGTTGTTTTTATAACTAAAATTTTGGCACAAATGTTTATTTTGTTTGTTCAGCTCTTATATTTATTTGCATTACTTGTCCCCCCAAAACAAAAACATATCTTTCCATAACAAAAACCAAAGCCTATTGTTAAAATTTTAAAGTTGATAATTTTATGATGGGATAAATTTTAGAAACACTGAACAAAATAATATGTACAATAGTTTAATTTTTAAAAAAATAACTTTAACATTAAAAAATAAAAAATAACGTAACATTTTTCAGGTAAATCAGATCAATCATATTAAAATTAGTCAACACATAAGAATACAATTTAAGTTTGTACTAATAATCATTATGTTTAAATTTTATTTAGATCAACAAAAAAAGTTCAAAACTGAGTTTGCATTGCATAAATATATTATTCATGTATTTAAAAAAATTTCGATTTAAAAATGAAATAATTTCAAAAATTACTTGCCATCATATGAAGAAGTTGTAGATTTACGACTGAAATGGATGATGTCGGTGATCCTGTAAGAAGAACATCAGGAGTCTTTATTTGAATTATTGGAGAGTCGGGTCCAATTCTTTCAATCTCAGACATCAGTGGGCTGTTGCTGACACCTGCAATTAATAAAAAACTAATTTCACAGAAAAATTAAAAGAAAATAAATAAAAATCAACCAGTCCAATGTACAGCCTGCCCATAAAATTATGGGCATGCATGTTATAAAAAGTTTTTGTCAAAGAAGAATTTTTAAAAAGAAATTTGTTAATCTCTTGAAAATTAACAAATTTTGAACAGAAATATTTAATTTACGATACTAAATTTAGAATTTAATGTAAGAATCACATGACAGCAATCTTAAAAAAACTATAGAATTACAAATGATTTTATAAAAAAGACTCATGAAGGAGAAACATTGAAAGTGGTCAAAGAAAACAAAAAAACCAACTCCCGAAAATAATACCCAAATATTTTATAGGTACTGATCTAAGTGAAAATTAGATTTTAAATAAATTTATTTCTAGATGTTTAAACCAAATTTGAGCTAAAATTTTAATTGGCAAATCATATGTTGCTTTTATACAAAGAATTTTTATAAATATAATAATACTCAGATTGCTGGGATTAAATAAGTAAAGTTTATATGTACAAGTTTATAATAATAATACAGAAAGAAAATAAAATTACAAATTTCTCAGTAACAATTAGCATTTTACTATCCATTTATTTGATTGATATTAATTATGAAATAATCATATTTATATTTTCAAATTAGTACATCGTTCGTATTTAATTTATCAACAAGTAAAAAGTTCAGAATATTTTAAAAATTGTATGTGTGTGTATATATATATATATATATGCAATAATCCTTTTGCTACATTCTCGAAGCTTCCTAATTTACGGTTTCCAAATATAGTTGTTACACAAACCCTATGAAGCCATGCATTCTGTCAATTATTTAATACATATTTTTTTCATCAAACAACCTTTTCCCTTTCGCTATAATCACTGATTTAACATTGCCCTTCATTGACTCGATTTTTTCCCATTTCCAATAATTCTACAAACCGCTAATTAAAACTCTTCAATGATTTGTTTTGATCGCCCCTCTTTCTGATTGTCGTATGTCAAACAACTTTCATCTTTGGATGTATGCATTATTTGCTTCTTTCATAGCCATCAAGAGCTAGAATTCAACTTTCAAAGTTCCTCTAATGTTAATAAAATGTTAAAACAATTGATGATTCTACCTTTATCTACTAATTACACTTAACCTTTTGAATATACTTTGCAACAGCTTTCAAGCCTGATATATATATCTATAGATTTATTGCCAATTTTATTTGACATCAATTCTTATAACATAGTAGGGCATTCATATATTTTGTCAAAATAATACTTTTTTTTACTTATTTTTATACATAGGATAGAGAAAAACACTAAATGAATACTAAAACGAATATTTTAATAACAGAGAGGTAGAAAATTTCTATCCCATTAGAGAAAAATTTAACTGGAATAGTATTACTGTAATGCATAATTTTATTGCACAAATTTTATAATTAACATAAATACTTATAAGAGACATTAAGTACAATTATTAGCTATCATTTAAATACAGATAGATTTTTTAAGATATAATGATAAAAAAGAAAATTGTATGGTTCATAATAAGTATTTATATATTATTATATTTACTACATTATAATCCATAAAAAGCATTCTATTTGAAAACTGCACAAAAATGCAATATCTATAAAAATATTTCATTTCAAAATAAAGTATATTTTTTAAATTATTTTTCTTACCAATTTTTAATAATTTCAGAAACAGAAGTTTCACTAGCTTCTGACATATATTCTGAATCACTAAGTCTTCTTGTATCATTTCTTGATTTGGAAGATTTGAAATTGTTTCCATTTGATATAGATTGTTCTGAAGGCAATTGTGAAAGTACTTGTCGACTTCCCCAGAAATATACAGCATTTTCAGATGTACCAGCTATAGTAAATGTATCCCCACATTCAACCATCTGTAAGCAATGAAAATAAATATTTTCTAAGTAAAAATTTGAAAGTTGTACAATGATGTATTAATCAAAAATATCATTGACATTAAATTGATCTTTTTACAATTGTAGTTTTTCTAGTTCATTTATAAGGTGCAAATACACAATTAGTTTTTGTATATATATTATTCTTGGCATTGTTAGTTTATTTCCTGAAACGAAGCAATCAATACATAATCCCACATTATTAAATGTGGTATTTACATTATTTTTAAGAAATTTTGTTATTTTTCAGTTATTGTCTCGAATAACTGAAAATAACAAAACCAGATATTAAATGTAATAGTCTACAAAAGTAAGAGGGCAAAAATGATCACAGATTTTCACAACAATGTAACTGCTTCAATAGTTTTAACTTTTTCAGTTTGAAAATACAACTATTTAAATTTAATTTATATATATTGATTTACAGTATTAATTCTTTTTGAAAAATTAGAAAATGGTTGTAGCCAAATAATGGAATTGCCAGTAACAAAAGGAAATATCCAAACTAGTAATAGACAAATAATGGAAAATAATCCAGAAAAATCATTGTCCATAATAAGAGATTTTATTGTAGACTACAAAAAATGAAATTATACTTTACTACTCAAGTAATACAGAAAAAAAAAAAACCCACTACAAAAAAAAATTATTCCAAGAAAAGAAAGAATAACAGAGCAAATTGGTTTAAAAGCTTTCATATTATGATGTCAAGAATTATTGCTGGTAAAAATGGATATACTCAGTTTAAAAGAAACTCTTGTGTGATTGTTTATTGGAAATTACATGCAAGAGAAAGTGCCAACACATTATTTTCGAAAATCACAAATCAAATGGCAATATGTAAAATCAATGAAAGAAATTCTTTAAGAATAATTCTTTAAAAGAAATGTTTTGCTAAAAATATTTTTGAAACCAATTGGTATTTATAAACTTTTAATTGAGAAGATTGACTGAAAGTAAGCGAAGTCACATGAGAGGCGACAACTTTGGTAACATGCTGACGGCAATCTATAAATAAGAAAAGGAGTTCCTTTATTGCCACAAAATAAATAATAAAAATTTACAGTTTGAGCTTTTTTTTATTATTTATTATTTATTGTGCTTGCTATTTCTAAGATAAAGATGTAAGAGTAGAAGTACTATGATGTGGCAAGAATATATGGTAGCCTTTTTGTTTATTTCTGATCTCACTTCTTGATAACTGGAATTTGTCTTCAATTTGAATTTTTATAGATTCTTTATTTTATTATATGTACATTTAGTCTGTTAATGTTATATTTATCATTTAGCATTTCTCTTATTTTTAACTTTGTGTTTTTATATTTTTATAAAATTGATAAACTCGTATTAAGTAAAATGGTTGCCATCATCATTTCTAGTTAAAAATTTGGCATAAACTTTTTTTTTTGGCACCAAAATTCACTTAGCATAACAGGGCATTCTGTAAATTGAAAAGTATTAAATATTTTGAAAGAAAAATTTTTTTTTTTATGATGGCTCCGTAAATAACCGATTGTCTTGTATATAAGCAAAAACTTTATACTCATTTTTAAATGCTTCTTTATTAAATATACTATTTTTGTTGTACAAAAATAATTATATTAAAATTATAGACTATCATATTATAAGCAAGAATATAAATTACAAATAACAATAAAAAATGCTTAAAAACTACTTGTAAGAATAAGTTCATATTATTAGCTTAAAATTTAATTACAATAGTAATCTAATTACATATGGTGATAACGAAGGACACTTCAGGCATAGCATTAAACAAGCAATTCTAATACATAATACAAATAAATCACAGTCATCAATAAATCAAATAACATTTGATGTTTATTCATGGAATTTACTATTATTTTACAAATAAAAAGGTAAATGAAAATCTGAAAATAATTTTTAATAAAATAATTTTTTTAATAAAGTTTATAAAAATAAAGTTAGCATTTATCAGAACTTTGATTAATTTAAGTTAATGATACAAAAAAGACCTTCTGTAATCTCATTAAAACACAATTTTAAAAATTATAGTTTTAGTGATTACTTAGTATAAATTTTATAAAGTTTAAATGAAAAATTTATATGCTTGAAAAGATATAATTTTTAAAGTTTATTTAGCATTATTTCAATATGCATATTTGTAAGTATGTCATAATTAATAAAATTAACTTTAAAAACAGTGAGTTAAACTTATTTCTCATAGTATTTAAAAAATAAGATTTACATACTGTAACAGTCCTATCACCCATAGATTTCACAACCGCTGGTGATGAATGACTACGTAAATTGCCTCTTCCAAGTTGACCACTTTTATTGCACCCAAATGTAATCACTTTTCCAGGTTCCACTAAGATAGCAGTGTGCAAGGCAGCCATAGAAACTGATATTACTTTCTGGCGCAACCAACTCAATTTAACAGGAACATTCTGCTTCTCAACTTCAGTCTAAAATATTTTTATCCTTCTTTAAAATAAAAGTCATATGTTTTGTTTTAAAACACATGCCTTCTAAGCTATAATAAAATAATACCACCATGTTTCCATACAGATACAAAATTATCTAGATTGAAATGTAAATGATTGTTGAAATTTACATAATTAATAGTTTTAATAATTATTTGGAATTTTAACCATTTATTGGAAATTTATGATAAGAGTTTTTTCCCACTTAAAAACAATTTATACAACAAAATTGTTGCAAACTGCTTAAATATCACTAATTTGGTAAAGCATAATCAAATTGGTAGTATAATTAAAAATGAAAGCATTTATCATGAAGCAATTACTAGAAAGTTTTTGATAAATTCATGACAATTTCTCCAGTAAGAAATCAAATCAATTTGAGAATTAATTCAATAAATTGTTGAATTGTAATGATTGTTTAGGTTTTTACATTTGATTTATCTATATAACTTTTATATGGAAAATTCTCATCAAAATTCTATTATCAAAAAATAACTTTCAAATGTTTAGAATAAAACTGATAATTGATTTGATAAATTACTGAAATAACATCTGATGTATACGTTCTTTAAGTATTATAACATTTTTATTAAGTATTTTTAAATGTATACCAACATTAAGAATTTAATTTAAAAATAATTTTTTTAAATTAAATTCATTATTTTTATACAAAACTTATATAGAATATCAGAAGTAAAACAACAAAAATAAAACTAACGAAAATATTCTTCCTTTGCTTTAAATAGAAATATTTATAAAAATTAAAGGTAATTACAACAGTATTTTTAAATTTTTAAGAATTATTATAGTTTCATAAAAATATAATAAACTGATATTCTAGAAAAAGTGAACAAATATAAAATATTTATACCTTTGCAATAAACTGTTTCATTTGCATAATAAATCCTTTCTGTTCATTCATACCCAATTTATTATAGTCATTTTGGCCACAGGCAAGTAATGTGCCCCTTTCAGTTAAAAACATTGTACCATCATAACCACAAAATGATTTTATAACATGCACATCTTTTGGAAGAAGTATTTCCATAGGTGAACAACTAAAGGAATAATAAAAATTTAGCATTTTAAAAACTTAAAAAATAAAATTAGTTAGCATTGCAAAGAAATATGAGTTTTGATTTTAAATCTAAACCTCACCAGTCATTTTCTACCTGTTCCAAGTCTACCTCCAGAACCACAGCCCCATGCATAAGCATCGCCTTCTCTTCCAACAACAACAACATGATGAGGACCACAGCTTACATCTGATATATCAACACTGAAATTTAAAAAAAATGTAAGAATAAAATCTGTTATTAAAATATTACAGTAGTTATAGTTATTTTATATGATGTAGCAATTTTTTCTAATTATTTGTTTTCATAAACTGATATTTTAATATACAACATATTCTACATAATATAAAGCCAATATAATTAAAACCTTGATTAAATAATATTGCTGAAAAGTTTCATTTTTAGATAATTGAAAATGTTTAGAATTTAGAAGTTTTCTATATTACAAGCAAGATTAATGATTAAGCTGATATGTCAACCTCTCTATTTAAAATAATAAACTCATAAAAACTTTCGTTGTAGCTTTGTAATGGGCATGTGGCATGAATATTTTGCAAATTTTTCCTCACATGTAACACAACTGAAATGTAAAATAATGTTATCTCTTCTTCTCTGTCCAACTCAATAGCAGTAGATAGACTAGGTACAAATTGAAGAGTGGTAGGACGAAAATGTATAGTTTATAAACTACAATAATATACAGATTTTTTCATCCCTTTAGTAATACACTGTGCTAATATGCCATATACATGGTTTAAAAATAATGGCTTGATAAGAATGGAAAACAAAAATATGAATTGAATTATTTAAGCACAAAATAAGAAAAAAAGAAAAGGTTGCCTATGCTGAAAAAAATCTTGCTATTTAAAGATAGACCACATTTTTAGAGAAAGGCAGAGAATATATTTCCCAATTTATAATAAAAACAAAATTATATAAACATATTAAAAGCAGTCTATTACGGAAATATTTTTATTTCAGACAGAACTTTTCTTTTAAATATAAATTTTAAGAAATTTTATTCTGAGAAACAGAATCAGAATTATTTTTTTATGCAATTGAATACAAAATATAATTAATAATTACTAAATATACTGTAAGATTTTGTACTAATCGAAAACCTATTAAATGCAAATTATATTTATCTTTTGATACGTCAATTTTTTTTCAATAAAAAGATATCAGCATATGCATATGAGCCATGAAGTTATCTAACTAGTTACCAACTTCAAAGGACTACTTTTTATGAGTCAATAATGCCTCATAAAAAGAAATGATTAAAAAAGAGATCTATTGTATAAAATTAGATTGTAAGAAATATACAGTTAGCCAGACAATGGGAAGGCCTGTTACAAATAAGCATATCAAACTGCCATTTTAAGTGGTTCTACGATCATGATACAACATTTTATATTACACATGAGAAATTTGTATAATATGAATAAAAACTAGGATATCAATAATAAACCAAAAACATTAAATCATTAACATTAAGCATTATTGACAAGCTAAAAACTTTAAAATTAATTTGCACTTTTAAGTAATCCTTGTAAGGCAAAAAATAGACACTGAATCCATATTTTCTTCACTCAAAACCGCATTAACTAAATTCCTATTAATGCTATACAAACCAAACTATGGCTAGTTACTGTGCATATAACACACAAAAAAATCAAAAAGTATATTTACACTTAATAAAGTTTAAATATATATATTTATGCTTAATAAAACACTATAAACTAATATACCTTAATAGTTTTTCAATAAGCTTAGGTTTTACACACATATTCCAATCACCATGACCAAGACAACCTTGTGAACCATTACCACAAGCCATCAAAATTCCATTGTCACTTGAAAATATGCTGAAGCCTTCACCAGCACATATCCTATGAAAAATTTAAAATTAGAAAATCTATCTGAATATTTTGATGTTACTAATGCAAAAAGTTTTGATCATTTAATTATTTAATAAGAAAATTATAATAATCTGCTTGAATAATAAAATATTAAATAATGTAATTAAATTTAATATTAAGGGAAACACAGTAAATAAGATATTAAAAAGGCCTGATTAGAACTATATGGAATAAACAGTTTAAAACATTTCTTAAGTAGAAAATTAACATTAAGATTATTTTTCTGATATATTAAAAGTAATATATTTTTGGCAATTAAGCAATAATTTAGTAAGCATACTTTAAATTGTAATAAAAGGAACAAGAAGCTAATAGCATAAATATTCTATGTTATTATCTAAAGAGGAAAATTTATATTGTTCTATATAATAAAAGTTTATGCATAAATTTTTGCTATTTATACTCTTAAAACAGCTATATTTCAATTGAAGAGTTGAATGACAGGGGTATAAATTTTCAAATTTAAAATATTTCTCTATTACTATTAGCAATATAAGAGAAATTAAAAAAAAAAATTTAATTTTGTTACAATTCGTAATTATAATACAACAATACCAGGAATAGTATTGTAACAGTACATAAATATCAATTAAAACATTAAATAATCTAACAAGTTATAATTCATAAATATTTTGTTGATATTATTCCCTAAAATGAGATTTTAATTCTTAACAGAAAATATATTTTTTTAACTTTACTCTTTGCTGCATTTAAATATTTACAAAATGCATTTTAGAAAAAAATTAAAGAAATTAATGGTTTCTTTGACTGTGTTAAAATCCACTATGATAGCATAAAGAAATGTTTAATCCATCTCTAATGACTAATGTATTATTTGACCAAATTATAAGTTATTTAAAAAAAAAGTGATATTTTAAAAATATTAATTAAATTTATAAATAAATATTAAAATAAAATTAAAATAAGATAAACAAACCTTGTAATATTTTTGCCCTTCAAAGCATCTACACAAAAGGGCTTTTCTCTCCATGTTTCCAGTTTTCCATGACCCAGTTGACCTTTACGACCATCTCCCCAAGTATACACTAAAAGTTCAGCAGTCAAAACTATCATGTGTGTAGAACTCAAAGCAACCTGTAATTCCACAAGAAAACAAAATAATATGATTATTTTGTTTTCAAGTATGATTTAATTCAATTTTTGTTTAAAAGTAGTGAAATAATTATAGAAAATAAAAATTATTTCACTTCTTTTTAAACAAAAATTTCTAAAATATATTTTTAAAAAAATTTGAAAATAATTATGCATCACCTTTTATCACATTATGCATTTAAATAAATTAAATCCCTTTTTTTTTTAAGAAATAGTATTATTGAAGAAAATAGTGAAAAAGTACATATTAAAATTCAGCATGGTTCAAATAAAAAATACTAAACTTATTATAATTGAATATTGTCACAGATTATAAAATAGTACAATTTATAATACTTTTCTAAAATAAAAATTCTGAGAAATAAAGGTAATATTTTTAATTCAAATATATGCATCAAAATTATTAATAGTAGAAGATTTAAAATTTTTTTTTAAATACATTCAACTATAAGCAAAAACCCTATTTAAAACATTTTATTTAAAGTAGACATTTTAAAATAAAAAGTTTAATAAACTTACTTCTTTTATTTTAGTTCTTGGTGGTAGAGGTATTGGTGCAAGTGATATATCGGCCTGGTACATTTTAACATCATACAATACTGACCTAAATTTTTCAGTTAAATAAACGATAATATTCAGATAATATGAATTTGATAAACATGCTTTTTTTTTACTTTATATTTTAATACATATGTATTAGACCTATTTTAACAAGCAAATCAAAGAATTCCTTTTATATTTAAAATGTTTAACTAGAAATAAAGTAATAGTTTTTAACCTTACCTTAAATCAGCATTGGAACTGTAAAAAAAAAGAATATTTATTAAAAAAAAATAAAAACACAATGTAACTAATACAATAAATTTAATTATAATGCTAGGAGAATCTTAATGTTGATATTAGCTAAAAGTTAATAATCCATATGGCAATTTAAAAATAATAGACTTATAATATTGCAATATAATAAATTTAAATTTTTAACTCTAAAATCACTTTCAATAAAAATAAATTAAACACAAATAATTCATAACTTTCTGTGAATAACTTAAAATCAATAGTTTTTTTTTTTTTTTTTAAATCGTCATCATAAACTATTATTATACATATAATTATATATTATACTATTATTAAAATTATAAATTTAAGAAAATTCCAAATAATTCACCCTTTAGTAGTCCCTGGTTGTCCTTGATAATTGAAATCCATAGAAATCTCAGCTTCATCATATTCTTTTATGTTGTTGTCTTCATAAATACTCAAGAGCTATTAAAAATTAATTTATTATTAAAAATTTTTCTCAAAAATAATTCAATTACACAACAATTTATGCATAAATAGAATAATAAATAACAGATTTTCAATTTTATTAAATGCTTCCCTTATCTAACAAAAGCAGACAATAATATTAAATGGTTATAATTTTAAAAATTAAAATAATTCCTCAAAAAAATAAAGGTACATTTAAGGTACAAAAACAAGTCATATCAAAATTCTTTTATTTTACATTTCAAGGAAACTAATGTACTTACAGATGGTAAATGATTATGAAGTATTTCAGTAGCTGTAGGGCGTAAATCTGGATCTCGTTGTAGAAGATCTCGTATAAGCTGTTTAAAACCAGGTGAATAATTCCCTTAACAGGTGCAAACTGTCCCTATTTGTAAAAATTATTTATTAGTTATTTAAATAATTATAGTAGCAATTCTTATATCCAAAGTATCTTGTGTGAACAAGAAAAACACTACTCTAAATGTTTGAAAAATTTCAAGTATTAAAAGTCAGGTATTTTATTTTTTAATTAATTTCTTTTTTCAATGTTGATATTGCAATACAAATTTTTTTTTATTAATTCTTTGGTGTTTGTAGATCAGCAAAATGCTACAAATTCTGTTGATGTGATATTAATGAAACAGTTAATATTATATATAACTTGCTAGTAAATCAAATAAGGAAAAACAAACAATATAATACTATTTTAAAAACTAATTTTAATTGTTATCATGTAAAACAGAAATAAAAGCAAAACAAGTATGGTTAAATGTAAATATCAACATTTTTAGTTTAAAAAATACCTTACTTTACCTCTATTTCTCTCATATTTGATAATTCTGAATTTGCATTAAGAGAAAATTTACAATAACAAAAATTGATTAACAAAAAAGAAGAAACATATTAATGAAAGATAGCAATTAGCAATACAAAAGTGTTAAAACTATTTACCTTAACTATTTTATTTACAAGAGCAGGAAGATTGGATCCTTCAAATGTTTTTTGTTGACATGCCATCTCATACAAAATACAACCAAGAGCCCAAATATCTGATTTCTGATTATAAAATTTTCCTTCACACTAAAAAACAAAAAAAATATTTAATTAGATAAAATTTTATTTACACCAAAATTTTTAAAAATTAACATTTTATTAATATAAGCTTTTCTAACCATTTCTGGACTGATATAATATGGTGTTCCAACCACAGTTATAGCTCCACCTTGTTTTGTTGTCAACATTTTTGATATTCCAAAATCTCCAACTTTCACAGTGCCATCTTTGGTTAAAAATATATTTGCAGTCTTCAGATCTCTAAAAAAATATTAAATACAAAGCATTACAAAGCCATCTAATTATAGTTTAATTATGTAGTCATAAATTAAACCAATTCCTACAATGCATGAGAAAAACACAAACAAAAACAACACTTTAAAACCAGTAAACTTTATTTTAAGAAGGAAATAGAGGATTATCTTTTGGTAAAGCTACTGCACATTGATAAGACACACACACACACACAAAAAAAAAAAAACCTTCAACAAAGCTAATTTGGTAGAGATAAAGTCTGCACAATTCTTAAATGTTCTCAATGATAACTGCATGTTAATCATACAAATTAAGGATGCATTGCTGGTAATAAAACTAAACTACTAAAAATTATTATTAATAGATAAAAAAATTAATTACTACATAAGAAATTGAAATATTTTTAAAGATATTGATTTATACTTTTTTACATTCACAAATCTTAAATTTAAAGTAGGCTTTAAAACATTTTGCAAAAATTCAGACAAAAATTTATTATTCTGAATGCAGAAAGAAATTTTTACAAATTTACAGACCTGTGTAAAATGTTATGGTCATGCATATGTTTTATGGCAGAAACAATTTGTTTAAAAAAGCAACAGTATATCTTTTTCTTCTATAAAACTTTTCATTTGAGCCAAATATTGAGCCATATTTCTAAAAAAATAAATAATAATAGTTAAACACGATATCATAAAAATACACAACAATAAAGAATTAGGTAATCTTTAAGAAATTCAGCCATTTTCGTTTTTTTTTTATTAACAGCAATATTTTAAATAATCCTTAAAGAAACAAAAGCATAATCTCCAAAAAAGAAAGAGGAAAAACTATATAATAATCTTTGCAAAATAAATAAATAGATGAAAGGGCTAAATATTAAGGGCTGGTCTGCAAATAGGCACTAATTATTCAAAACTTTTGGTGTCAGGTTTGTGTCAAGCTTGTAATTTTACAGTTTCTCGATTTGACCAATCTAAAAACTTTGCTATTGTAATATCTCTGTATGAGAGGACAATATTTACTGTTTCTGCAGTTGGATTTTATTTATATCTATAGGCAAGTGAGAATCTTTTGTTTTCTTTATGTGAGGATTATGTTAAAAAGATGCTGAAATTTTTGTATGGCAGGATAAGCGCAGCATGGCTACATTGCTTAATATTTACTTATAATGTGTCAGTGACTGCAAATTCATCCTTTCCCCTCTGAAAAAAATTATACATATGCCCTGACAGATAATCGCTCCCTCCCTCAATATATTTTTTTAATTATTGCTATAAATAACTATTCAATACAGTTTACAATGCTTCAAGAAAAGATTGAGAAATATAAAAGAATATCAAACAGGTCAAAATTTTAATATATACTTCAAGATACAGGGAGAAATTTCTTACCTGAATTTACAAGTTATATACAAAGCACACTAAAAGTAATATATTCAAACCTCTTTATGGAAAAATTATTATTATTACAGAAATGAAGATGTAAATTAAAACAGATAATAGGTACAATACAATTCTTACATGCTTTTATCTTATTAGATGAATGCATATTTAGATTATGTAAGATGGCATTAAAAATATTATTTATTGAGAATTTTATGATAGTAATCCTGCTAATAACTAAAATACTAAAAATAATTTATTTTATGTATACATTTCTGAAACAGAAAAGCAAGCCATTTTTTTTAAAACAAAGTTGTATGTAAATGGAAAATTTAAACATGCATACCCTCCATCAGCATACTCCATTTCAATCATCAAAATACCATCTTCTTCAAAACTATCATAATAGCTCACGATATTTTCATGGTTGAGTAGTGACAAAACACTAATCTAAAAAATGCATCATTCCAAAAAATGCATATATATATATATATATTTCACTTTATTATTATTTAATATTGAAATACATTTTCAATTTCTATAATGAGTTGCATTGTACTTCACGGTTAAATTTCAAACATTAAATGAAAATATAATAAGCACTTAAATTAAATTAATAAATATGATATTTTTTACAATTAAAAAAACATATAATTAATTAATTAATTTTTTTTCAATTTAAAAGTGCTTAATTAAACTTTTTCATAAACACAAGTTTGTTATAAAATCAAAACAAAAACTATTGAAATTCTTTTTAACAGAACATTAATTAAAGCAGGAAATAGAAGTATATGATAGGCAAAATCTGTGTGAATTAGCAAACACAACAAGAAAATGCTTACAAACAAAACAAAACAATGGTGTAAATGCATGGACAGACGTTTACAAACAACTTGTGATGCAAGGTGCAAAACAAAATAGGCTTAATCAAATTCAAGAGTTAAGAATAAGAGAGGATCTTGACAAATCTGCAAATAAACAAATTGGAAAATTTAGATATTTGTGTGGATTATAAACAGAATGAAAAATAATAAGTGAAAATTTAATAATTACAAGTATTTTGCTAAAAAAACAATGACTTAAGAAATTACATAGTTTTATTTTATTTTACAATTTATTCTTACGTTTTAATTTACTCTATACATTTTATGTATTTTAACATTACATTTTGCATTTTTAGCTATTATTTTTACAAGTTTTAAACTTTTGCAAGAGAAAAGAAAAATTAAATAAATATAACCTCGTTAATAGCTAACTGCCGTTCACTTGCTGTGAGATCATGCATATTAATTTCTTTCACAATAACAAAAGAATCATCATATTTCTTTCTGTACAATACAGCTGTACCAAAAGCTCCTAAATATTAACAAAACTTTTTAATATTTCATTATTAATTTCAACAAAAATTTTGTTACTTATTTTTTAGAAATAGAAATTACTATTTTACATAGTATATTATTTAAATTAACATTCATTTGATTAAAACAAAATTTATGACTTATTCAAAATAATTTAATTAAAAAAAATATTATAGTAAATTTTTTTAAGCTGATCTATGGGATATATCTTCAATATATTTTAAACTCTTATAAATTTATCTAAGTATTTTTAATTTAATTTGTTAGAATGGCATATCCTGAAATAATAATTCATACGATTTCAGAAGTATCATAAAAATTTATTTTATTTTAGTTCTAATTAAATACATATTTTGAAGAATGCTTTAATAATTTAATAATTATTAACAACCCCATTACAAATTTTAAAATTCAAAATTATTTCTGTTAAAAAAATTTTTATACTCATTAAAATTTTATTCCATACAATTATATTGAAACACATATATTCAATATCTAAATTTTAATTTTGTTTTATAAAATTAATTACATTAAAAGTGTTTTATTTATCTAATTCTTTTTAATAAAAAGTATTACATTAAAAAAAATGTAAGTGAATTTATTAAGGTAAATGCATGAATTTAAAATTAATATTAAAAAATGAACAAATTGGAATTGCAATAAAATTAACAGTGAATATGCAATTAAAAATTTTTATGAAGCATAATTTAACAAAAAAAGAAAGATACCTTTTCCTACAGTTCGAATCTTTTCATATCCAGAAAGATTTTGCATATTACTCTGCATAGAAGAATTTAAAAATTCTTCTAGTTTTTCAGGAATGAAATACAATTCAGTTATAGGTCTAAAAGTGTGAAAAAGATTACTTTTATTTTAAACATAACAAATCTAATAATGAATCAATAATAAACAATTATTTAAGAGGTACATAAAGAAAATAACACTGCAACATAATATTTTATTGGTTAAAAATATTTAATACAAAAATTAAATAAAATCTAATTGAAATGCATATTTAAATATTCAAACCAATACTTACATCTGCCTAATGTCTCCTTTAAAATCAACAGCAACTTTTATTTCACATTGATGTAAATCACCACAAACCCCACAGAACACTTTATAGAAAGAAAAGATTTTCATTGCAATATCAAAACCTGTACAGCAAAGTATCCTCTTAAAATGAAATTTTGTTTAATTACTTATTAAGCAATTAATATTATTGCCTTCTATAAAATAAATCTCTCAATATCTTCACAAAATTAGAAGCAATTTGTTACCAAATTTTGGTTAAAATTTAAAAAAAAAATTCTACAACTGATTTTTAGTGTCAATTGAATTAAAAAATGATACGAAAATCATATAAATCAAAATTGTGACAGTACAAAGAATAACTGTAAATTATGACAACAAATGAATATATTCTTAAAATACAAGAGAGAATATAATCTTTCTTGAAATCCATTTAACTTTATATGCATTACTCTCTTCAGACATACTTTTACTTGTGTTGAAAAGTAGCTTTCATATAAACAATTCATTATTAATCTCTTTAAAGACTGGCTACTTTTTTTATAACTATATTTTAAAACATTTTAATGTTTAACATAATATATTACATTGCAAACAATAAAAATGGCTTAAAAACATACTAAATCAAAAAAGAATCCACTTACATCAACAATTTTTGTAGTTCTCCACTTAATTTTATGCATTCATTTTCATCTTTTAAAGACGTATTTAAAATATCGATTCTTGTTTTATTTTTATTTTGTATTAAAAAAGTAGAGGACAGACAAAGGAAAAAATCTCTTATGCTTTCATGTTGAAGTGTATCTACAGATAGCACCTAAAGTAACAAATTTTAGAATTTAATAAACATTATAATTTTAGAATTTAATAAACATTATAAAATGACATTGTAATTTCAGAAATCTTTAATAATTGAAATATAATTTTTAAATTTAATTTCATATTCATTTCAATTTTAAAGAATTATAAAACTATTGGAAACAAAATTATTAAAAGTGATAATTAGATCTCAAATTGTAAATGGATATTATAAATTTAATAAATGTTCTTTAATAATAAAATATTTAAAAAAAAAATTGTCTTTGTATCCTATAAAAATAATTTGATTTGATTTATGACTGGTTAATAAATATTTATTTAAATTAATATTATACTAGTTGTTGAATAATAAAAGCACATGATTAAAAACAAAATAAATTATTAATTAATTTACTTCATTAATAATAAACTGCTAATTTTTTAAATATACATGGTATAAATAGCAAAAAATTACAAAGCTTTTATAAGTTGAAATAAACAATTTTATTATAGTTGTTACTACTTACTGTACCATATATATATATATATATTTTCATTAAATGTAAATTTTCCACCTTAAATGATTATAAAAATTTTCATTTTTGAAATTAAAACATGTCATTCAATCCTTATTTCCTCCTAACTTAAAAAAACTGTTTAAAATGATTTTAAAATTTAATGTTCTATTTCATTGTCATTAGACATATTTTTAATTATAAGAGAAAAAGAATAAAATATTTATATAATCTTCACATAAATTCTTGAGTCACTATGCAGGTATTGAAATTTTTAAAAATAAATAAAGTTAAATTATTCATATTTAGTATTTGTTGAGAATTAATAATTAATGTGGGTCAACAATACTACATTTTAATATTTGAGTGAATAAGAGTTTTCATCCCTTTTTCTTTCTCTTCCTTAAACTTTATTTATTTATTTTATTACATTATTATTGTTTGAGAAAATTCAGCAAATTGCCCATTTCACTTTTCTTTACATAATTTTTAATATTCCCTTTTATCACCAGCAATAAAAAGTACTTTAAACCTTTATTATATAAACATATATTTTTAGTTTATTAGTAATTGTTCATAATGCAGAATTTTATAAATAACCAAGATTAGATACAATTAAAATGAGTGAAATTAATGAAAGAATGTTTTAACCATATTGATCTTTTTATACATTTCTAGAAATCACACAGTATGAAAATAATTTTAAAAAAGAAGATTATTTTTTGAGTTTAATATAAATAATCTTGCAATATTTTTCATTATGAATAGAACAAAAAAATTTGTATGTAATAGTTTAGGTTTACATACCATGTCACCTACTCCAGTTAAATAAATTTCTTTTCCATTACCATGCAAGACAAAAGCTATACTTTGAACTTTTCTGCCCCCAAGTTCAGCAATAATAAAAGCTAAAAATTAATGTCAAAATTTCAGCAAAACTTTCATGACGTCAGTCTTCTCTCAATAATTATAGATTCTATTTTTGAATTTTCACCAATAAATCCATAAAGATAACCATAAAAAAATATATAAATGAATCCAACACAAAATGAATAATAGAAATTTTTAAAAATGACAGATCATTGATATCTATTTAATTATTTAGTAAATATCCATAATTTATAAATATTTACAACTATAATTAATCATCTTTATCTATATTATACCTGCATTGCCAAGAAAGAAATTATTTTCAATGTATTTTAGAAAGTACGACTGCATTATTACTAAGAACAGGTTCAATACAATCTCCTCTTGTCAATTTTTTTCATATCAATTTTAAATTGCATATTACTTTTCAAATTTTGCTTCTTTTTTTTTCAACTTAAACATCACAATACTAACCATTTTATTGGTATGATTATATTTTATGGCACTAGGTTAAAAAATTACCAAATGGGAAAATATATGCCATCAGTATTCATTTCTCTACTGATGAAGCCAACTAATTTCAATAAAATACAAATTATAAAGACCTACAATTATGTTCTTGAATAAATTATATTTTCATAATACTTCACAGAATTTTAATTCAATAATTTGTTTGTTATCTGGTTCCTGATATTTAAATTGATCACTTAAGATGGTTGACAGCTACAGATATTAACCTTTTCTTAAACAAATTCATGATTATAAATTTGGCACAGTTGTACTTCTTAAAAGAATATCCTCATGTCCAACATTTAATATATTTACATTTCGGTTTTCAATTAAAAAAAAAAAAAAAAACTCACACTGTTATTATGTTTAAACACCATTAAATATCCATTGATCTTTCATTAACTAACAAAAAAATTTAATTTCAAAACTTACTTTTTGTTAATTTTTACAATTTTTATTTAAAAACCAATATTGATTGATTATCACCTTTATTCATGCCACATAAACTATGTAGTAAAAATTTGATTTATCAATCAAAGTAATTTTGCCTTTCAAATCAATTTCAATCTCAATACTTTAAAAACACATTCTTATGAAATATCAATAACAATACATATATCAATTCAAATCCCTGAACATTTAAGGAAATAATAATATAATAGAGTAATAAATTAATTTAAACTGCATTAATACTAAAATAATAATGAAAGTAATAAGGATAAGAATATATATATTGACTTTTTAACGAATTTTGTATTGTTTCCTTTTTCTGTATTAGTACAGTTTCTTTTTTATCTGCATTCTGTTTCTTTTTTTTTCTTGTCCTTTCAGTATTCTGTATTTTTCTAATTATGAACATGCGAAGTCGTAAGGAAATAAATATTTTCAAGAAATTTTATACAGATTTTGCTGTTTGCTAGTTTATTATTATTTAAGAGAAGAAAAACTAATATATAAGAAATAACCATTTATGAAATCAATTCAATTACTTAAAAAAAACACAAATAAAAAAATATAAAAGGAGTTTAAACATAAATTCAAAAATCATAAACAGTAATTCAAAAATTTTAAGAAAAACTTACATAAAATATCATCTAACGAACTATTTTCATAAGTATATATGACTTTCTTAACAGTTTTATGAGTACTTTTTGATAGAAACTGAATATTTGGACAAGAACTCGAGAGCAACAATAAACGCAAACTAGTTTCTGAATTCATATTGTTAAAAGAATTTAGTGAAATTTTTAAAAATACAAGGTAATATCACTACAACTTTTGCCTTGCCTTCCCAAATTTAAGCTCGCAAATGCTGCTTTGTCTCAATTTATCCAAATGCTATCAAAATAAAAGACACAAACATTTGCTAATTTATCTCAACAATAATGTGTTTACTTCTCTCCATGACGACAACAACAACAACACTGATTACAGAGAATGTAAACATTAGAAGAGTTCAATGTTGCCACTTTACACAAAGAAGCATATTATGGAAAGGTTCACATTTGCATTAAATATTTTTTATGTTTAACATTATTATTATTTTAAGAAAAATACATTAGTAGCTACAGAATCAAAAAGCATACTTTTCTCATAAACTTTTTATAAAAAATTTGTTCAGTGACATTCTTCGAGAAACTTCCAATGAAATTTCGTGTGAAAAGTTCTTTAAGAAACAATTTATTGTAACAACACTTTAAGTATTTATGTTATAGTTATTCATTAATAAATAAAGTTACTTATTTTCTGTAAATGAAAAGCACCCATGGCATAATTTAATTTGGACATCTGAAAACATCCATGCTCTTCAAAAGCGAATGGGTAAAACAATACAACCTGAATTTTGCAAATTGATATTGAAAGAAATGAAAACTCTGACATATTGGCTCAGACAGCTCATAGATTTTTTTAAATCACATTTTTGATTTCTACAAAAATGCTGCGATTAGACAAAAATTCGTTATTAATCAAAATTCCAATTAATTAAACCAAATATGCGAAATCAGCAAAAGCGGAATAACAATTAAGATAATTACAAGTTAAATGATACGCTGTCACAGTAAAATAAGATAAAAATTAACAGTTGCGCAGATATGAACTTATCCATTATCATATTTTCATTTTTCCATCCATTGTAGCAGAGCTGTACAACATTGTAGAAAATTCAGACGAAAACATATATTTTGAAAATATTTTTAAAAATTTCTACATTTGTGTCAGACTACTACATGGTTTCACTATCTGACTTTCCTACAAAAGGATACTACACTATCGTTAAAAAAATCTTTTAAAAAAAGTTTTTCTTTAAAAAAAATACTTTTTAATTAATTTTAAATTTATAATATTTTAATTTCAACAATATATTTATTTTAATATAAAATGTCATTATAAAAATATGCATGATTTATAAAAAAATAGTTTTGATAAAACTCAAAAATATTTCGGTTTGCCCTTTGAAAACTGAGGCAGCTTATCATTTCATGCAGAAAATATATTAAAAACAGAATAAAATATAACATGAAAATAATTTTTATCATTACATGTTTTAAATTAAAAAGGGAATGTAGCTGTAAAAAAAAAAAAAAGGATAAAAATAGCTGCTGTATTTAGAACTTATAAAAAGAAAATTATTTTCTTGATAACTTAAAAACAAGAACAAAGATCGAAGTCAGAAATTACAGTAAACTTCTTTTTAATCCTGCAATTCTTAACCAAGATCCCGCCAGATTACAGAGAGTTAGTATAGTTTTACAGGAATAACAAATATATAGAACTCTATATAAAAGTTTAAACGATTAAAATCTGTACATATTTAATGTGTTTGAGCAAATTCTGAACAAAATATGTCGTCATTCTAACAACTGCAAAATTCGAAAATATGAGCAGCATCGTGTCGCCATCTGGTGGTCAAGCTCAACAAATGTCCGATTCCATGAAAGCGAAGGCTCAGATGACTTTATTCAATTCCTTCTATTAGCTCAGGCTTTCCCTATATATATCTTGTTCAAATTTTCAATCGTTCATAAAATACTTTTTTATTCATTCACTCAAGTTCAACTGCATTTTTTTGAACTTGTAGTGGATGACACTTTATGTTAATACAGTTTTTTCAAATATTAATTCAGTAATTAAATTTAATTAATTAATTTTAGTTTTTTTAGATTTAAGTTGCACGTATCTACCAATAGATGGCGCCAGATGTAAGAGGAAAATTTCAACTTTATTTGTAAGGGTCTTTTCTGCAATATAGTGAAAAAAAGTAGGAATTGACTTTAAATTTTTTTTTTTTTGTTTTTATATTACTTTTATATGATAATATGGTAGCTGGTTGGCTGAAAGAAAAAAAAAATCGAATTAATTCCATCATTGTAAAATATATATTTTTTTTTTCCTGTGAAATTTTTCAATAGAAAAACTTCCGTTGTTTTTGACAAAATATTTGTTTTAAAATTAAATATATTTTACAATATAAGGAAAGGAATAACCAAAAAATAACTAGACACAATGCATTTAGATTTTAGTTCGTAAATGTCATTTTTAATCTGGACATGCATTTAGTTTTAGTTAGTTTTATTTATGTAATTTATACAGACTGCCAGTATAAAGCTTGTATTTATATTTTATTCGAAAGTGAAAGATTTTCATAAAAAGATAGTTTGAATTCGAATGAGGAGCGCTTTTATCTGAAGTTAATTATCGTTTGGATGGCAGATCTTTAGCACATTAAGCTCCAGTTAGGTTAATAACAGAAGGCCCAGGCTTGAATGGACGAGTTATCTAGTGCTCTGGCGATTGGTGCTACAGGTTACGGGTTAGAGTCCTGGTGTTGCTATGGATGTTTGTAGTGGTTCGGAATCCACTTTAAGTCTTAGGTCCCGGTCTCATAAGACTGTAATAGGTCAAGCGTTATTATTTTATTAAACACATAAGCAATTTTAAAATTAATGAATAAGTATCTAAACTTATCGAAAACGCCCGACTCATGGCTCAGTGGTAACACACGCCTCTGATGAATATTAAGGTGGAGGTTCAATATGCTGGCGACTTTGTCTTAGACACTATTTCAAAAAACGAGGAAACTCGAGGGCATTTGTGGTGTTCAGCCTCTTGCCTCATTTGTCAGACTACCTGGTGTGGCGTATTCTGTTTTTTTTTTTTTTTTTTTTTGCCATACGATACGATACGATGCGGTAGTTCCCCATTACACTACAAACATCCATGACACCGCTGGGATTCGAACCAGAAACCTGTGATACCCAACGCCAAAGCACTAGCCACTAGATCATCAGGCCCCTTACTTTAGTCGGACTACCTGGTGGGAGCTTTCCAGGTTTTCTCCCATACGATACGCAAATGCGGGGGTAGGTCCCCTATAAAAGTCTCCCGGAAGGCACTTCCATCCTTCCTCAGCATCACGGAGCCAAGTCAGAATTCTACCTATGGGTGCTCCATCTCAACAGAAACTGATCCTTTCCCTCCATCCATGAGTAGATGACTCATGGGATATCCGTCTCGCACTGCAGAACACAGAGGATTAGTCACAACATCAGAAGACCTGCTACATTTCTGTAACGATGTATCATCTTAATTTGAAACGAACACCCACAAAAGCCCTCCCGCTTTACGACATATGGATTTATCTTGCCTTCCATAGAATTTTTCGGTTTGAATTTGTTTATAGATTTTCGAATGCAGCATTCTCTATTATGCAACCAAACGCATCATCCACCCAATCACTCCATTCTTTTAAAATTCTTGTCATATTATTTAACAAACTTAAGTCTCCAAATTTTTTGTGTTTCGATTTAACAATGTGTAGTTCTTCTATTTCGAAAGTGAAAATGTGTTTAAAAACCTTTTAAACAAAGCTACAAAATGTGAAATAAAAAAATTTCAAAAGGAACAAAACTTAACACTAATTTAACGAAACTGGTTATTTCATTCTATTACACAATGAAAAAATTTAATTAAAAATGAAAAAGTATTTAAAGTTCATCTTTGTATTTTACTATCTAAATTTGGTTATGATTTACATTATATCACTAAATCCTATTCTTAAAAATATGTATAAAAAGTAACAAAAGTAAAATGAAAATTAATTTCTATTAATTATCTACTTTTTCTATCAATTTAAAAAAATTTTCACACTGGCAATGGGCTTAGACCAATCGACAAGAACCCTATTTTTTCCAGGACGGAGGTTTATGGTATAATTTTTTTTTTTTTAGAAGAATGTTATTCAAAAAAAAAAAAAAAAAAAACCCAATATTACTTCATTAATAAAATAATGATGTAATAGAAAATAAATTATTTGAAAATAAATATTATCAAATCATAAACCTAAAAATTCCATCAATTAATAATTACATGTTAATTTGAAATTTTAGATTGTAACTGTCAAATTTATTCGCTTTAATTCAACTTGTAACTACTCTATTCGTATATTTGGCAACAGCTTCTGCAAACTGTCAAATTTAACTGTAACTGTAACTGTCAAATTTATTCGCTTTAATTCAACTTGTAACTACTCTATTCGTATATTTGACAACAGCTTCTGCAGTGCATCAGCTCTGCATACTGACTGAACTTCCTTAGTACCAGCCAAGAACTGCCATTGTGTGGTTGAATATCATAGCTTTAACATTTAATGTATAAAAAGCTAAACTATTTTCCCCTAAAACTATTTTCCCCTTTCATACTGGCTCCCAACGTTTTCGATTTATTAAAAAAATTATCTTAGCCATTGCTCGTTAATTTTTATTATTATTATTTTTTTTCAGTGTGAATGTTTTTTTTTTTTTTTTTTTTTTCTTCAACACGATTGTGAATCCTGACCCTCTCCCCTCAAAGATTGTTATTAACTTCTTACCCGAATAAAGTATTAACAAGTTATATAAAAAAAAAAAAATTCCACAATCTTAAGTTTACTGGCATAAATGATCCCTGCTCCCAACTTTACGGTAAACAAGTAATATAAAAGAAAAATTTTTAAAGTCAATTCCTACTTTTTTTTTCACTCTATTGCAGAAAGTTCTTTATAAATAATTTTCATTCCTTTTTTTAAGTTTATCTGGCGCCATCTATTGGTAGATACATGCAACTTAAATCTAAAAAAATTTTTAATTAATTAATTAAATTTAATTACTGAATGAATTTCTGAAAAAACTGTATTAACATCCACTGTCATCCACTACAAGTTAAAAAAAAAATGTATTTGAACTTGAGTGGATGAATAAAAAGTATTTGATTAACGATTGAAAATTTGAACAAGATATATACAGGGAGAGTGTGAGCTAATAGAAGGACATGAAAATAAATTAATAGTTTGATTAACTCTAAAAGCGTGTTTTCAAACTATTAATTTATTTTTTACTTTTTAGTTTGATTAACTCTAAAAGCATGTTTTGTAACTATAATATTTAAATGAGGTCCCGGTACGGAGGACAGGAACTATAGTTCTTACAATAATAATATAATTGTGAGTAAAACAACCCAAATGCGAATAGGTCGAGTCAGCCAGGATTCGAACAGGGGACCTCCTGTTCCGTAGTCAGGCGCGTTATCCGTTGTGCCGCTGTCTCACGTGGCATTGAATGTCTTAGGTACTTTCATTCTACATGGGTTAAATTGCTCTTCATAAGTTAAAATAAGTTAGTCCTTGATAAGTCTACAATGTTTAAATGAAATCTGATCGCTTAAAGTAGGTCAAAATCGAGCCCAAAGAGTCAGTTACAAACAAATAAACAAACATACAAGTGAAACTGATAAAAGCGTATTAAAAAGGAACTCAATCCTGTAAGACAAAAGCAGAGTTATTTTTCATAATTCCTGAGAAAAGAGATCATCGTACCTCCTATTAATTAATACATATTTAAATTTCTTCAATAAGGATTGAACTTTTAAAGAGAGAAGTAAAAATTAATTTTATTATTTTTTAACAATAAATAATAATTCCTGTAAGAATCGTTTTGTTTTGCAAGAGCAAAAAAATCGTTTGCATCGTTTTGTTTTGCAAAATTACTAATACTAATAAATACCAAATCGCTTTTTTATTTGTTTATTTTAGATAGAAGCGATTATTTGATTTATTCCCTATACATATCTTGTTCAAATTTTCAATCGTAAATAAAATACTTTTTATTCATCCACTCAAGTTCAAATAAATTTTTTTGAGCTCGTAGTCGATGACACTGGTTGTTAATACAGTTTTATCAAATATTAATTCATTCATTAAATTTAATTAATTCATTTTAGTTCTTTTTTAGATTTAAATTGCCATATATCTACCCATAGATGGTGCGAGATAAACTTAAAAAATGAATGAAAATTATTTATAAAGGACTTTCTGCAATATAGAGTGAAAAAAAGTAGGAATTGACATTAAAAATTTTTTTATATATTAATTGTTATCTGTTCATTTTAAATAGAAGGGATTATTTGATTTATATTTCTTGAATAAAAATTCTTTTTATTTTCTTTCTCTTTTATTATTCTCTTTTTTCGATTTAATTATAAGTCGTAATTACTTTTACATTTAAAAAATATTGTTCTAATGTATTTATTTATTAGTATAATCAAAATTAATTTTGAATGGACTATTTATTAATATAATCAAAATTAATTTTGAATGGACTATTTATTAGTACAATCAAAATTATATAAAATATGGAAAATATTACTCATTAAATTAAACATTCTATTCTCAATAATTTTAAATTTTTTTCCGCATCGTATTTAAAATAAACTTCAAGAATAATCTTACCTTCATTAAAATTCAGTGAACAATGTATTTTTTTATATGTTTTTAAAGAATATGACAATCTGTAACATTATTTATCACGAGTTATTTTTTTGAGATCCACTTTTTTTGGACAAATACAATTCCTCAAGAGTAAATTTAGTTTTGATAAAATATGTTCAAATTGCTGGAAAATACTTTCTCTCTAGATTCTTTTACTCCATTAAATCAACATTAAAAAAAAACCTTTATAATTTTGAAGAATTCGTTTTTATTTTGATATGAATGAATAATAAGCAATAAGTTGAACGCAACGTCTATTAAGAAGTAATTACTTTAAATTAAGTCGTAATTACTTTTACGTTTAAAGAATATTTTCTAATGTATTTATTAAGAATTTTTAGATACATGTTAAAATTGTTGACAATTCCTTTATTTTGCAAATTGTAAACTTATGTTAATTTGTAAAATATAACGTATTGTAATTCTGCTTGATTAAAGAAAATTTAAATACTAGGTTTTAAATTATTAATTTTTTAAGTCTATTGGATCTGATCGCATTCCGAAATCAAATTTTCACAATATCAAATTGCAACTGCGTCAGCTGGAATTATGCTTACATTACAATTCTCAACGAAGTTCGTTTTGTTTTGTCTAAGTTGCGGACTGCTGGACACTAGATTTGCTCGTTTGTGTATTCGTAATTAAAAGAGAATCTTTTCAGAACAGTTTTTTTTTTTTTTTTTCAATTTCTTCTATTAGCTCACACTCTCCCTATATATATCTTGTTTAAATTTTCAATCGTTCATAAAATACTTTTTATTCATCCACTCAAGTTCAAATACATTTTTTTTTTTAACTTGCAGTGGATGACACTCGATATTAATACAGTTTTTTCAAATATTAGCTCATTCATTAAATTTAATTTATTAATTTTAGGTTTTTTTTTTTTTAGATTTAAGTTACATATATCTACCAATGGAGGGCGCCAGATAAACTTAAAAAAAAAATGAATGAAAATTATTTATAAAGAACTTACTGCAATAGAGTGAAAAAAAGTAGAAATTGACTTACATTTTTTATATTTTTTTATTTTACTTGTTTCTGTTTAAAATCGTCTAATAAATATAAAAAAATAATACATGGAGTAATAATGATCTAAAAATTAATAGACGCTTCTTGTATTTATAAATAAAAAATTTAAAAAAATATATTTTTTAGCACAGCTTAGAAAATCTAATTGCTTAGCAATTGCTTAGAAAATCATTTATGTTAATTTCGTTTTTTAAATCTGATCTAAAAAAAAAGTGCCTTAACGGCCGAGTGACTAGCGCTCGGTACCACAAGTTTCGGGTTCGAGACCCGGCGGGGCCGTGGATGTTTATTGTGGTTCGGAATCCACTTTAAACTAAAGGTCCTGGTCTAACAAGATCGCAGAGCGTTGTAGGGGTATTGTTACCTAGCGTCTGTAGCTTATCTTCAAGCTACACGCACCTCCTGGGTTGTGCTAAGTGAATAACGTCGGTGCAGTGCTTGCCTTAAAGCATCAAAGACAAGTGTCTAAATGTTTGCCAGCTGCATTAGAACAAAAAAAAAAATCTGATCTAAAAAATACTAATATTTATGTAAATATATATATACCATATTATTTATTTCTTTGATTTAATTTTTTATTTGTAATTTAAAAGTTTATATAGTAATATTTAAAACTAAAAAATCTAGATCTGTTTTACATTAATTTATTTTTCGAAAAGTATTTTTATAAGTAATTACATTATGGAGCATTATGGCCGAGTGACTAGCCCTCGGTGTCAGAGGTTTTGGGTTCAAGTCCCGTCGGTGCCAAGGATGTTTGTAGTGGTTCTGAATCCCCTTTAAACCGTAGGTCCCGGTCTAATATGACTACTAATACTACTACACGACACCACATCACTGTGCCTAGAGCTTTGTTGCCGCTTTACAGTTTGGGAATGATGTGGGTGAGAAGTCTGATTGGGCTCTGTTACGCTCTACGGTCATATGAGACCGGGACCTACGACTTAAAGTGTATTTCTAACGACTACAATACGTCCATGGCACCGCCGGGACTCAAACTGGAAACCTGTGGTACCGAGCATCAGAACACTTGACACTCGGTCATTCAGGCCCCGATCTAATAGGACTGTAGAGCTCTGGACGTAGGACTGGCAACCGTACCCCTTAAAAGAAAACATCTCCTGTCTCGAAATCTGCCAGTAGGCAGAGGGCCTTAGCCTACTTTGGGGCTGTTGCACCAATGAAGAAGAAGAATTGCATTAGGAGTTACAAACGTTTGTATTGAATTATTTTGCAAATCCATTGTGTTTAATAGCAGTACTATATGCAAATTTAAATTCATAATTTATGCACTGTAATTTAGTTAATTTTTTTAAATTCAAAGTTTCAAAACAAACTTGCTGTACATTATATTGATATATGGTAGCATCACATGATATACATTATATTGATATATATGTTACATAATAGTATACATTATTTTCTATTCAAGGTATAAAAAATGGGACTTTATCTTTGCAGAAGATATGGTAATTGACATAATACATGACACGAGAATCATCGATATCAAATAACTCGATACAAAAGCCGATAATTTTGAATATTTTCTCCGATATTACCTTACGACAATAATTGAAGAGATATTATCCTTTTTTTTTAAAAATTACATCGAGGACTGACCATTTCCCTGTGAACAGATCAAGTGGTTGCACCGACGAACACTGCTACTCATTTAGCACTACGCAGGGGCACGTATAGCTTGAAGATAGGTTACAGGCGCGAGTAACACTACCCTCACAACGCTCTACGATCCTATTTGACCGGGACCTACGATTTAAAGTGGATTCCGAACCCCTACAAAACATCCATGGCAACGCCAGGACTCGAATTCAAAACCTGTGGTATCAAGCTCCAGATACTTTATTATTATTAAACTCTATCAAGTTGTTGAATAGACAATCATGCACTCAGTGAAACATTTGATGATTTTTTTCGATTCCCGGCTGTGCCATGGATGTGTGTGTGGTTGGAATCCACTTTAAACCATAGATCCCGGTCTAATAGGACTACTGCTACTACACCCCACCGCATCACGGTGCCTAGAGTCGAGTTGCCCCTGTATAGTTTGTGAATGACGTGGATGAGTAGAAGTCTGATTGGGCTCTGTGACGCTCTACAGTCATATGAGACCGGCACTTATGACTTAAAGGGGATTCCGAACCACTACAAAATATCCAGGGCACCGCCAGGACTCTAACCCGAAACCTGTGGTACCGAGCGCCAGAGCTCTAGCCATTATCAGGCTCCAGAGAGGTTATCCTATAATCAGGAACAACAAAACGCATTCGATTTGACAAAAACTTGTTTCTGAAAGTAGAAGCTCAAAAACTTTTAAAATCGATAACTAATACCTTTGTCGCTTATAATGAACTAAACCTTAATATTCGCTGAGAGATTGGCAGCGCATCCTGAATAAGTTGGCGCAGGATATCATTGCCAATTTGGCTGCTTTGGCCCTGGGCGGTTCTGTGTGTTTGCAGTGGATTGTTTTAACCCTTCGATTGGGGCCTGAATGGTAGAGTGGCTAGCGCTCTGGAGCTCGGTACCACAGGTTTCGGGTTCGAGTCCCGGCGGTGTCATGGATGTTTGTAGTGATTCGTAATCACTTTAAGCCGTAGGTCCCGGTCTTATAGGACTGTAAGAGCGTCACGGAGCAAAAGTCAGACTTCTACCTACGGGTGCTCCATCACAACAGCAGCTGCCCCTTTCTCTCCATCCATGAGTAGATCACTCATGGGATGCCGTTCCGCACAGCAGGACATTGAGGATTAGTCACAAACAAACCCTTCGATTAAACTCAGCAAGTAATTTTCATTTTATAAATTCCACGATTTAATTCTTTTCAAGTCTCATTTTCAAAACGGTTATATGAACTGAAATAAAAGCAAATTAATAATGCGGAGATATATATTTTTCTTATACCACTTGGTAGTCAGCAAGCAACATCTAAACCAAATCCAAAAACCTGTGGGGTCTCATAGAAGGCTTGGTTTGTCGCTCTACAGTCATTTTTTGTGTACTTTAGGCTAATTAGACCTGGACCTACAGTTTAACGTGGATTCCGAAACCACTACTGCACCACACCACATCAGTGTGCATAGAGCTGAGTTGACCCTTTACAGTTTGGGAATGATGTAGGAGAGAGAAGTCTGACTGGGCTCTGTGACGCTCTATGGTCATATGTGACCGGGACCTATGGCTTAAAGTGGATTTTTTTTTTTTTTTTATCCATGGCAGATTACCTGAAACCAGTGGCACCAAAAAAAAAGGAACAACGAAGAAGGCACTCGCCCATTCAGGCTCCAAAATATGACTGTAGAGCGTTGGAACGTAAGGGCTGAAAACCGTACCCCTTAAAAAGAAAACATCTTCTGTCTGGAAAACTCCAAGTAAGCAGACAGCCTTGGCTCATCATGGCGCTGTTGTGCCAATGATGAACATGATAATTGTTTAATTAAAAAATTTTAAAATAAATTATTCATGGAATCTGAATTTTTTTACAAAACATGTTGGCGGCATTGTTGTAGATACTGTTTCAAACAATCAGGTAGAACTTGATGGTATTTGTGATGTTCAACATCTTGCCTCATTCCCTTCCCTGGTGGGGAATTTCAGATTTCCGCCCATACGATGCTCAAATGCTGGGTAGTTTCCCCCTAAAAGATCCTCCTGATTTCGAATCCACAAATAATCATGGACAAACCGGTAAACTCCCACCATTGAATTCCGAACCACTATCAAATATCCATGGCATCGTCAGGATTCGAACTCGAGCCTGGTTTAAACAGGTCGCTCACCCAATCGGCTATCAGGCGGCCTCATGAAAGGAGGAAAGGGAAGACATCTTCTGTTGTGATGGAGCACCTGTAGGTATTTAAGGAGGACAGTGCCTTCTGGGGGGGACTTTTTATTTAAATACTCGTCATTTCCGTATCGTATGGGAGAAAAACCCGGTAAACTCCACCACGTAGTCCGATTCATGAGGCTAAGATGATGAACATCACAATAATCAGGGAGTCTCCTCGTTTTTTCAAAAAGTGCCTACAATAAAACCTCCAATGGATTGAACCTAATGCTCAAAATTTTAAAAATTGCCACTGACTGAGTAACCGAGTCGGGCGGTGGTGATGGGATTGTTCTTTATATTTTTGCATTTTAATAATTATTTAGTTTCTTTAATCAATTCCTACTAATAGCTCACACTCTCCCTATATATATATCTTGTTCAAATTTTCAATCGTTCACAAAAATACTTTTTATTCATCCATTTTTCCATACAATGTACAGTTATGACACTGGATGTTAATACGAGTATTTTTCAAATATTAATTCATTAATTAAATTTAATTAATTTTTAGTTTTTAGATTTAAGTTGCATGTATCTACCAATAGATGGCACCAGATGCAAGAGGAAAATTTCAACTTTATTTATAAATGACTTTCTGCATTTGAAAGTTGCATCTATCTACCAATAGATGGCACCAGATGACAAAAATAGAGGAAGAAAAAAAATTTCATCACTTTATTTATAAAGGGAAGAAAATAAATAATATTTAATCAAAAAAAAGGAGATGGATTAACTTATAAAATTTTTTTTTTTATGTTACTTGTTTAAATATATATATATCTGCGGCCCTAAATTGAACTTATTTATCATTGCTCGACATTGTCGATTACATTTCATCCCCATCATCTAAGGGATTTTGGAGGTTCATCGCCGATAATATCGTGCAAAGTCTTTATTTAAAAGCATTTGCATCTTAAACTTCCATCGATAATAGTTCTTAGATTTTAATTTAACTAATTGGTTTTCTTGAAATATTTTTCGTATCTGCGTGACATTAATGCAAATTTGGTTTTTAGTTAATCATTTATATGAAATTTTAATTTTGTTTAATTTTTGTAATACAAACATAATTTTAATCTCATAATTTGTTAGAAGTAATACTTGGTAGCCAAACTGCATTTAAACAAGTAATATAAAAAAAAAAAAAAAAAAACTTAAGTCAATTCCTACTTTTTTTTTCACTCTATTGCAGAAAGTCCTTTATAAATATTTTTTCAAATTTTTTTTAAATTTATCTTGAGCCATCTATTGGTAGATATAAGCAACTTAAATCTAAAAAAAATAAAATTAATTAGTTAAATTTCATTAATGAATTAATATTTGAAAAACTGTATTAACATCCAGTGTCAACCACTACAAGTTTAAAAAAAAATGTATTTGAACTTGAGTGGATGAAGGAAAAGTATTTTATGAACGATTGAAAATTGATTGAACAAGATAAATATAGGGAGAATGTGAATTAATAGAAGGAATTGAAAAAATAGAAAATCATGGAAATCCGTAGACCAGTAACATGTAAATCCTTCGTTTGGTTTGGTTTGTCGCTCTACGGTCATCTTGTGCCACTTTAGGCTAAACAGATCGGGACCTACAGTTTAAAGTGGGTTCCAAACCAATAAAAACAACCATGGCACCGCCGGGACTCGAACCCGAAACCTGGAAACCTTAGATAAGTAACGATTCGTTCATCTACTGAATGGAAACGATTTAATTATTCCATGAATTCAGTTGAACAGTCATGTTATTATATATTTAAATTGATTTATTTTTAGGTGATGTAACACATGCAAAATTAAAATACATGTATATATAGGAAGAAACAATAAAATTTCAATTTGACATCTTACGAAGGGCCTAAAAAGCTCTGACGCTCGGTAACAAGGGTTCGAGTCCCGGCGGTGCCGTGGATGTAGCGGTTCGGCTAGGTCCCGCTAACAGGGCGTTGGGGGCATTGAGCGTCCATGGCTTATCTTCAAGTCCCCCCTCCCCCACCAGAAATGCAAAGTGAGTTCTGTGCAGGTTGCCTTAAGATATCAAGACCGCTGTCAGTGTTGTACTGATCTTATGAAGGCAAACACGTAAATGGAATAAAACGAGTTTATTTTGGCTTTTTTAAGCCAGTTTGTGGAATATTTAATATATAATTGTAATAACTATGTTCTTTTAATTGATAAAATTCATTACATGTTTGTTTCTTTCATAAAATGTAAAAAAAAAAATCTTGTGATGCAAACAAAGGAGTTGTTTTTTTTTACTCATAAAATATATGGGTATTGTTTTGGGAGGTTCGTATCCTTGCCCACTTTCAATTTGGGATATTTTCACTGACATCTATAATTTTTTTAAAAAATTTCTTTTAAGGATTTTTATGCATAATATTTATTTATACAATAATTAAGTAAGTATTAAATAAGTAAATAAAAAAAAAAAGAATTCAGAAGAAAAATTAATGTAAAATTATTTTAAGAGATCGTTTTTTGAAAACAAAGATGATTTTAATTCTTATTGTAGATTAAAACGGAAATCCTTGGTGGTGGTCTCATGTCCTTTGAGTTAAAAAGAAAAATAGATAATTAAATGCCTTTTTTTTTAAAAAAAGAATTATTTATTTAAAAAAGTATAAAATGAAAATAACAAAAATTGTCAACAGTGTAGATGTTGATGAAATCAATTGCATGTAATAAAAAGAAAAAAAAAAAAAAATTAGGAGAAAAAAATAGCTTAGTTGAAAGGCGAACTTTTTATCTAAGGCAGTTGTAGGTAATAAATCAGTCGGAGCAGGAGAAAATCGTCAGGATAAGGAATTAATTTAAAATATTTAGAACAGTGCGAGGTCTTTTGCTATGTTTGCGGGAAGAAATATCATAATCGTAATTTTGTAGAATATTTAATAGAGGGTTATTGATGTTTCGCATATCATTATAGAATGTAGTAGAAATTTTGTGAACAAATTGTCTTAAATTTGGAATCGAGAGAGCTCGTCTAGTATCGTCGTTACGAAAGTACCAGGGTGAATTCGTTAACATTCTGAGAGTTTTGTTCTCAAGCCTTTGAATAATTTCAAAATTTGTACGTGCGGCGGAACCCAAACTGGGCTTGCATAAGATAATACTGGACGAAGATAAGAGAGATATATTAGAATTTTGAGATTAAGAGGTAAAGATGAATTTCTATTGATTAAAGGATGGAGAATTCTAAATTGTGTATTGAATAGTTAGTTTACTATCAAGAAAAATTCCTAAGTACTTAGTTTCTTTAGACCAGGTGATATAATTATTATAAATTTTAATATTAGGAGGGTTATAGGATTTTTTGGAAGTGAAAAGAACTCTTCAGTCTTGTCTACATTTAATTTTATCTTCCAGTTAATGAGCCATTTTTCTAAATCAATGACATAATTTTGGAAATTTTACTGGGATAGTGCATGATTTTAATTCAAAGTGAAAACGAGGTATTTTTTAAGAAAAAAAAAATCGTTTGGCGTTTAGTTTTTTTTTTTTTTTTTTTCTTAGATTGTTGTTATACGTTTTGTTCCTAACATTAAATTCTAAATTTTACGAGTAACCTCCGGCACATCTGTTTACAATTTTTTTTTTTATATAAGTCACTTTTAGAAAATAAAAAACAGATCAATCTAAATTATTGAAATAGATTGATATTATGATAGTTTAATATTTTATATAAAATAAAAACTTCATTAATTTAGTTTAATGTATTTAAAAATTCTGAAAGAAAGTTGAATAAATACAAGAAAATGTCTATGTTTTAAAAAAATTAAGAGTTTATGTTTGTAAGTTTGGCAACTTTACTTGAAACAAAAATGAGGCAGCTCTATCTTTTGAATTTTAATGATATAAATGTGTTCCTGTTTTAGGTAGAGAAATTAAACAATATTCTTAAAGTGAAAATTTTACCATTGACATTAGCACAAATTTAAAAAAAAAAGAACCTCAGAAGTGAAAATATTCATTTAATGAAATATACAAAGATTTTCAAAAGATAATATTTTTTTTTTTTCAAAAAATAAAGCAAAGAACTCAAGATGTTTCAATATATATATATATATTTCATAGAAAAATCTAGTACAGTTCTGCTTAAAGTGCCCAGTGGTGAAAAAAAGTAAAAATTAATAAAATGTCTGCTTTTTTTTTTTTTTTCTTGTTTTTTAAAAATATGTTCCAAAACATATTACTAAGCATTTGTGAATCAAATGCCCTTCTCCATTTTGATCGTTAATATAAGACCAAAATGTAAGACTTTTCTGAAAAATATCACTTGCTGTTATCTTGTTTTGTTTGAGGCATATCAATGTACAAAATTTAAAAAATTTAAAAAAAAAAAAAAACTTTTTTTTTTGTGTTTGTACATCAGTAAGCCTCGAGTTCAGTTTATATGCAGGTTGATTATAATTAAATCCCACTTTCAAAATGGTGTAAAAAAAAAAAAAAAAACACTCATCACAATGAATTCAAATTTGAACTGAGCATACTTGACGAAAGTGGAAACGGTACGACATCAAAAAAAGTTCCAAAGTGAATTGATAGAGGACTCTGTAAGCGGCACAAAGAAAGTGAATTCGGCTGCCAGTGATATTTTGAATTGAAATGACAACATATTTGGCATGAGCGGCACATTGAACCAACTGTCGTGTTCACTGTGCATGATTTTTCGGTTTTTCTGACGAAAAAAAAAAAAGTCTTCCAAGTCTTTCCACAGTTGTGACACTGTTAGTGGAAAACCCATCCACCACGGCAAAGTCATACCCAATTGGATGAGAAAAATCGGTGAAACTTTTTGAACTTTTTCTGATGGCTTACCGTTTCCCCCAGATTTGATTTTCCTTCAATTTTCACTTCAAATTTGAACTCATTGTGACGAGTGATTATATTTTTACAGCATTTCGAAAGTGGGACTTTAATTATAATCATCCTGTATATCGGAACTTCCTATTATTTAGAACTGACTTCCGCGAGAGAACTTTTAAAGGTAATTACTAGGAATTTTGTGTTGCATAGAAGAAAATCTGTGAAATACCCACCAGACAGCTTGATTACCGATGTCAGACGGTTAGTCATATAGGGGAAATCGTCATCTAGTCTTATGTCTGAAAGCAACGACTGTAATGGAGCAGCCAGTGGTATTAAAACTCAACGTTTCTGCGCGAGTTGCCACTGAATAATTAGTCAGGAAATATACAGGGTGATTATAATTAAAGTCCCACTTTCAAAATGTTGTAAAAAAAATCACTTGTCACAATGATTTCAAATTTCAACTGAAGATACTTGAAGAAGGGGATATAGTACAACATCAAAAAAGCTCCAAAGTGTATTAATAGATAGCGCTGTAAACGGCCTAAAGAAAAAAATTGGCTGCCAGTGATATTTTGAATTATAACCAATTAAATCAACTGTAGTGTTCAATGAGCTTGATTGTTTCGGTTTTTTGACGGAAAAAATGACTTCCAAGTCATTCAACAGTTGTGACACTGTTAGTGGACAGCCCTTCCACCACGGCAAGATCATACCAAATTGGATGGGAAAATCAGTGGAACTTTTTTTTTTTTGGAACTTCTTTTGATGCCATACCGTTTCCCCCTTCTTCAAGTATCTTCAGTTTAAATTTGAACTCATTGTGACGAGTGGTTCTTTTTTTTATAGAATTTTGAAAGGGGGACTTTAATTATAATCACACTGGTTATTAAAACGAATCATTTGGGGAAATTGAAGGATTCCTTTTGGAGATTCTTCGAAATTAATTTTAAGAAATAAAAATCCATAATTTGAAAATATAGTTTTTAGAGATGTGGAAATTGTTTTCATCATAAGTAAAACTGAAATGTTATCATTCAGTTTTCTTATTAAAAGGAGACTTTTCTATAAATGAGACAATTAAGATTTTAAAGAGTTAATTTGATTTATTTCATTTTACCGTCACATTCACTATTTTCTTAACAATTTCATTGCTGATTTTCGTTTGAGTACTGATGATTTTCTTTGGAGATTTTCTGATGATAATTTTCTATTGGTATGTCTGAAAATAAATATTATACACTTCCTAATGTTCTTCAGGCCTTTCCTTAGAGGTTATTACTACAAATTATCCTGGTTCTGAATGGATCCACATTTACACCAATGACTCTGGGTGTGATGGAAATTCTGGTGCCGGTCTCCATTGTAAAGGATTTTTTGAGGAATCATATGCAGTTGTTCTTAATGCCGCCACTTTTAATGCTGAGATTTTTGCCATAAAGGATGCAATTTTAAACCTTCTTGAACTATCTACTAATCTTAATAAAGCATTTATCTTTATCGACTCTCTAGCTGCAATCTTGGCAACAGTCTCCTATACACCTAGTCATTGCTTCCTTGTTAGAAGAGGCTAAGATAAATCTGTCCAATGCAATTGCTTCTGAATGGGAAAATTGTTTTAGTGTATTTCCAGCCATTGCGGGGGCCTGAAATGAAAAGGCTGACATCTTGACCAAAAATGGTTGTAAGTTACCAGAGGCGACAATTTCCTTTATCCTTTCATCCATTTAGTTCTGCGGTAAAGAAGAAAAATAGATAGAGCTTAAAAAAACAAACTCCTTTCAACTGATAAAACGTGGAATATACTTGTTTCATCATCCATCCCACTGGACTTGGCCTGTGCAGATGTCCCCTACAGGATGTCTGTCCTCTGTGCTACTAAGGATGTCTGTCCTTTGTGCTAGTTGGGTGAAACCATGGACTTTTACATTTGACAACATGCACTTCACTTGATTTTATGACTTTTAATTCTGACAACTTTACCAAGGCTAAATTTTATTGGGCTGCTAGTGTTCATATGGCTGATATCGCTATAGTTTGATGTAGGGAAAAAAGATTTTCCTTCCAGCATTAAGGGGTTTTCTTCTTAATTAGTTTATCATATTTTATACGTATCTTAGGATCTTTCATTTGCAATAAAAGTTTGTTGTATTGAATAGTACGATAAAAATAATATAAAATAATTAAAATTATCTTTAATTTTGAAATTTAATTCAACTCTAAAATGAAATTAATGTTAAAAGACATTCATTAAAATTTAGATATCTTCCGAAGAACTGTAAAAGAGAAATCTATTATATTGTATAATATGCAATTAGTTTATTATATACAGTTTAGTTTGTTTCTTGTAAATTAAAATATGACAAATATTATAAAAATATTAGCTAATTTAATTTGAAAAGGGATATCCAGTTTATGATTTCGATTTATTCTCCAATTGTTCACAATTTTTTCTTTATTCTAAAAACTATTTTGTAATTTTTTGAAATTTCTATAATGCAAATTAAAAAAATGAATTAAAAGAGCGTCAAAATGTTGAAAACTTAAATGGGATTTAAAAAAAAAAAAATTATCAAAATATCCCATTTTCCTAGAAATGAACAGAAAATTTCAAAAGAAATAACTTCCATTAGAATTAACTTTCGAAAATTTTAATTGTTTTGATTTTACAATTATAGGGTTAAATAATTCTGAAAACAAATTACGTTATTTAGGTACCTTGTGTGTAACTTTCCATCTTAAAACACACTTATCACATGTTCTAATATAGTCTCGAACTCAAATTCAGGAAACATTCCATTCATAAATATTGCTCGTCTTATTACCTCGTCGATTTATTGTACTATATCCAGTTATGTGTATTTGATCTTATGTTTCATAAAAAGAGTTGTGCGGCTTTAATTTTACAACGATTTGAAAGTTTGTGTTGTGTAAGTTTTATTATTGTTCAAGTTTATAGGGTTTTTTTTGTTTCGTTTAGTGATCTTATTGAACTAGTTATTGTCTATATTTATGTTTATGTTCGTGATCGCATAGAAATCTTGTCATGTTATAATTATTCAAATTAAACATAAATAACAATTTATTTTTTTAATTTTTAAATACATATTCTAAAAATAGCAATCAGTATTCAACAATTTGTTAACAGTAAGCTTAAAATATTGAATGTTAATATATTAATGGTAAGAATTGTTTTTTCCCCTTTCATGTGCACTACGTTCACTATTGTCTGGTGCATCTTCTTTATGACAGTGCTTATATAATTGTGTATTGATAAATTATCATTAATAATTATTTATTTGTACTATGTTTATTTGGATTTGCATATGAATATGTTTTTACTATAAAAAAACTGCTTCATCAGTGAAGAGAGATATGGATATTAATAATTAAAATTATCACAATTCTATTTGCTGTTTTGCGAAATTTAAATTAATAATGCGTGATTTGTAAATCATATTTATATTTTTATTTATAAATCATTTATCCTAGCATAAGTCAAACAGCTTGGGGCTTTTATTTATATGCAAATATCACATTTTTAATTGCAGTTTTTGAAGTAAATAATAAATTTCATCTATATTTTCATGTACTCAAAATTTATATTAATTGATTGATTGAAACAAACAAACATATTATTTATCTGAATATTATTATTTATCATATTTTCTTCTAAGAGTTACTTATTAGTATTACTGCAATTTAATTTAGCATATTGAAACCTTATATACTTTTACAATCCTTTGATTTATGTCACTTTTCTTTTTGTCAAAAAAAATTTAATGAAATTGTTTTAAAAATTACTTCATTTAAATTTAGTAATTTTTTATTTTCAAAGTTTATTCTTGATAATTGCTTAAAACAATTTGACAATGAAATAAACAGTATTGTTCTATATCTACATTGCAATATTAATATCTCAATGTCTCTTACTTTAGTAAATTATTTTAATTCTTATATAAACACTTTATAGTTTTTATTTGAAAAAAATGTAATTGTTATATAAATTTATTTGCCACTCTTTTTATAATGAAATTAATTCAATAATTACAGCAAAAAAAAAGATTATCAAATAAAATATATAAAAAAGCCAAGCTATAATAAGTTACCTCTCAGTTTTATTATTAATTTCTACATAATCTTCTGTAATTCTGTAGAATTAACGCAGATTTTGAGTACCTAAAATATTTCTATGATTATGTGAATGTCAAATATATATTGGAATTTTAAGTAATTAAATCCCAAAATTCTAAAAACAATGGTGTTAATTTCAAACATGTTGCCAATTTAGAAACATAAATTTCAATTATTTTAGAAAAAATAAAATTGACTGTTAATCATAAATATATAATATTTGATATAAATATCTATTTTTAAGTTAAAATTTTTTTTTCTTTCTAATAGTATACAAATAATATCAATCTTTTAAAAATTGTAGTATTAAAATCTATATTATATGAGTTTACAATTTAGAAAAAGTGAAACAACTTGCTGAAGGATTTATTTTATAACAATTGTGAATATAGACTTTAATGATATTTTTTGAAAATAATAATATTTTTATTTTAAATTAAAAATTATTTTGCATTAATTATAACATTCGCTCATATTAATTATTTTATTCTATTTTAAAATATGTGGTACTTGAAAATTTTCGACTTGATGCTTATAACGCAATATAAGGATATTATGCCATCCACACTTTGTACTTATGATTGAATTGCATTTTTCAATTTAATTTTTACAAATTAAGTTTAATTTTAAAAAAAATTAAGCTGAAAATATAGTTAATTGAATTTTATGAATATTTATTAAATTTCATGAGTCATTAACTTTTAATAACCTTTTGTTTTATAGGATGGAATTTTATAAAGGCTTATAGTTTAAGTGTGCTATTATATTATGATTGTTGAAAATAGGTTATGGTTGAGCTCATGATGACTGGAAAGTCTGAGTATGATTTTATTATCATCATATTTTAAAAATATCCAGGTTTTCAGTAGGAAAATAAAATATCTGGTGAAAATTTATTAATAGATTGCAGTAAATTGTCATTAAAACCACACTAAAAAATTTGTGAAATTGTATCGGAATGTTTTTTTTTACATAAAAGAATTTCTCTGTGTTTATTGAGACTGAATATTAAATATATTCAGCGATAAGTTACTTTAAGATTTTAGATAAAGGAAACACTTTTTTAATATATTTGTAACAATATTTTTTTTTTTTATTATTTCTTGTTAATTGTTAAACAAAAACATTAATTGAATTTCTTTTAATAAAAAATTGTGTTTATTCTTCTTTTATATATATAAAGAGGAAGAGATAATGCTCGCATTAATTAAAAATTTTCAAAAAACATACAAAACTTTTCTGCTGGATATGCATAATTAATGAAGCTATTTACTATTTAGATATTATGTATGAGAAACATCATTTGCATAAGTAAAATGCATTTCTGCAAGTTTTTTTTTTTTTTTTTTTTAGTATAGAAGAACAACATAAATAAAGATGAATAGTGAATATTTGTATGTTGTAAAGTTGCCCTATTTTGTAAGTTGAAAAATATATCTCTGTGTGTGTTTTTTTTTTAATCAGGATGTTCGTTACTCTGAATTAATATGTGTGTTTGTTGTAAATTATTATTCTTTCTAAATGTATTAAAATAAATGCTCAAATTGCGAACTTCATGTAGTATTTATCCTTATTCGTGTGGCTCCTCTATATTAAAATACTTTGTTTTATAAAATTGTCAAAGAAATGTAATGCATTTTATTTATACAGAACTTCCTAAATGTTTCTGGTTCATACTCTCCAAATAGTAATCAATTTTTCTAGTTAAACATTATAACTATCTAATAGATTTTGTTTAAAAATTTGTAATTATTGATAAACAAAATGCCCGTTTTCATAAATTTTTTAATGATTGATTGAAAACCCCATTTGTATTTATTGACTTTTAAAAATTATTTCTTCTAAAGATGTATATTTTCTTTTAGGCTATTTGAAGCATTAATATCAAGCAGAAGCATACATTCTGATGTAATGTAAGAAGTATGACGACAAATGCTCCCACATCAGCAGATGCTTGTTTAAGCATTGTGCACAGTTTGATGTGTCATAGACAAGGTGGTGAATCTGAAAACTTTTCAAAAAGAGCCATTGAAAGCTTAGTTAAAAAGTTAAAAGAGAAAAGAGAAGAACTTGATAGTCTTATTACTGCCATAACTACTAATGGTGCCCATCCGAGTAAATGTGTCACAATTCAAAGAACTTTGGATGGAAGATTACAGGTAGAATAGATTTTTGTCTTGGTGATCTCAGATAATTAAGATCATTGATAAACATTTTTTAAAAATATCACATGATTATGATTATTCTGAGTTATTATCTATTTATTATTATTTTATTAAACACATAAGAAATTTTAAAACTAATGCATAAGTATCTAAACTTATTGAAAACACTCAACTTGTGGCTCAGTGGCAACACATGCCTCCGGTGAGTATAAGGGTGGAGGTTCAATATGCTGGCGACGAAGAGACTCAATGCCATTTATGATGTTCAGCATCTTCCCTCGTGAATCTGACTACCTGGTAGAGTGGAGGTTTCTGCACTTTCTCCCATACGATACACAAATGTGGTAGTTCCCCCTAAAAGTCCTCCCGGAAGACACTTCCCTCGCTTTCTCAGCATTACGGAGCCAAGTCAGATTTTTAACCTCTGGGTGCTCCTTCACATCAGAAGCTTCCCTTCCATGAGACTACATGAGTTCATGGACTTGGTCTAGATGTTCCTGTTACTAGTGGGATAAGAAAAAAATTTTAAATAAAACTTATCGAAAACACTTTTTTATTATTTAATTTTAATTATGAACACATTTTGTATTCAATGCATATATTCTCTTTGCATCTTTATTTTCTACCATGGCTATATATTGTTTAATGACCTTAATTATATATGCAACATATTCAACCTGCTCAACATTTTTTTTATTTATGATGGCTTTATAGTGTATAATAGTTGCATGATATCTTTTAATTTATTTTAAGAGAAATTATTGAGATACACTTAACGTAAAACTATAAAATGAAAAAAATGTCGATTCTAATAAAATTTTTTTTACCCATCTTACCATTTCTGTTATATTTCTCTTCTTTTCCTCTCTTGCTTTAGTATTTTGTAATTCTTGTACTTTTAAAAGTCCTTTTTTATTTTGCATTTTGATTAGTAAATTTTTTATCACCCAAGTTATCTGAATATAAAGGAAAAAATAATAATTTTACATGTTTTATATTGCAATGAACAATCCATAATGTATATTGCTTCCTTAAATACATCAATACAAGAAAATTAAATAATTGATACATTCTTTCAGATAATTCCACCATACAAATTTTTTTTTCTTACTCCAATTTTGCTACATTTTGGGAGATGTGTTATTGAGTCATTACAGTAATAGTTTATTTACAGTTGACAGAATACATATTTAGAATGCTTTTTGTGTATGATAGTTTTCATTTTTTTTTAGTTTTTTAAAAACATTTTTAGTAAAATTTTAAATTTTAATCATGCTTTTTTATTTAAAAATTTTAAAATATGAACATTATTAAATTCTAATTCTGATTTAAAATATATTACTTATTAAAAAGTTTGATTTATCCATGCATCTTAAATTTTCCTATTTCATTTGAACTGTTGTATTTAAATCTTTTCCAAATCAGTGAAGGGTTTTTTTTCTTCCATTGCATTCTATAGTATGAGTGTAACCAAGGGATATTGTATCTAATAGATGTGCAATGAAGGCATAGAAAATATGAACAGTAAAAATTAAACTTTTACTTTTCCTTTTTCCTGTCCATCATTATTAACTAATACTAATACTATCAAAATTTATATCAGTAAATCTTTTATTTGTCACAAATTATATGATAAACCATGCTTTGTAAGAAAATTTCTGTTTACAGTCCTTTTTAATAATAAAAATTTCAATGTAAGGTAGGATTCTCCCATGAATGTCCTTGTGGTTATGTCTCAAATTTAGTTAACACATAGTAAGAATTATTTTTTTCCCTGTAACTAAATATCATTAGTCATGTAGTATTAGTTAAATTTTCTGTAAATTAATATTTAAAAATATTATTTATTTAGTAAAAAGTTAAAACAATCTTGTAATTAAATTCTGTCAAAAAATTTGAATATCTGTCATCAACCCATCAGTGAACCATTTCAAATTGTAATATTTTAATACCTTTTGAAGAAATAGGAATGGATTTGAAATGTTTTCATGAAAAAATAAAATTCATAACACATATATAATTTAAGTTTGATCTAATAATCATGAAAGTAGGTAATATTGAACAAAGTAAATTAATGATAATTTCTCAGACATGAGATGTAAAATATCTGTAAATGTCTTTGTTCCTTTTAAAATTTGTTGTTTTTAATGTGTAACTTTTTTTTTTTCCCCCATTTTTTTTCTCTTCACTTACTTTTCCATGTTTCTAAAAATAAAATTTGTGACTTGATTTAAATTCATAAAATTTATGTGGGGTAATATATAAAAACGGTTTCAATAGGAAAAATCAATTTTTGTTGAATACTTTAAAAGTAACTGTCTTTAAATAATAAAGACAGTTATAGTAGGAGCTGCAAGCATATCTTAGCTTATATACCAAGATTTTGGACTTAATAAATTAGTGATAATTTCTGAGACATGAGATGTAATACCTGTACCTCTTTTAAATTTGTTATTTTTTGCATAACTTTTATAATGAGCTTCTGCAATTGTTTAATATAATTTAATGTACATAAGTTCTTCTATAAAAATGTTTTCCTTATTATGCCATGTTTATACTTTTTAGCTGTGTACTTCCTGAGCATTTGAGTATACATTTAAAATACAAACCCTTTTACCAACAGATCTCTAGTTACATTTCAGAAGGTTATAAATCTTTTGATGCACTCTATCTGGAGCAGAGTTGCATGGTTTCAATTTTTTTTTTTTTTTTTTTCCCCTCACTGAAACAAACCTGTTTGGGGGGCTTTCATGAATGATACGCGTGACTCGTGCATGAATTTTTACATCTTTGAACCTCATATACCACTAGGTAGTAGATGAACAATCAGACAGATGATGATGGGGGAACAGTGTCTTCCAGTGGGACATTTAGTTATAACTGACTCACATTTACTTATTGCAGCCTGACTTTCGATGCAAGAAACTTTTACTCATATTTTCTTTATTCGCCATCAAATCTCCTTGTATTTGAAAGCAGTTACTACAACAATGCTGCTTTTGGGTTTGAACCTTGACCCTACTACACACCAACAGCACTGCCACTGTGCCACAAATTAGGCCTGTATTGATGGAGCTTTAGATATGTATGATAAATTATAATTATTAAATGTATAATATTTAATGTGTTATCTCATTATGGATTGGTTGCTTGACACACTTTTAGTATTTTTAAAATTGAAAGAGATTTTTTACTTTTTATCTCAACCTTGCAAACCACTTAGTGGCAGACTGTAAAATATTTAAGCATAGCTTTACTACTGCTAACCTTATATGCATGTCTTCAAGGTTTTTCTCATGTTTGGATAAAAACAGGTAAATTGCATTTTGAAATTTTGTGAGAAGTATCTTGTTCCTCTTTCATTCCATCCAATCCTTATTGATTCATATCTACTGTTTTATATGCTAGTTCAAAGATATCTTAATGAGCATCATCATAACTAAAAGTTCAAATTTATGGATACTTTTGTACTTATGAAATATTTTTCTGTTAGGACATTCAAAATTACATTCAAGTATTAAAATGTAATTTACTTCAAATTGTTGTATTAATGTGTTTTTGTAATGGCCACTGTATTAATAACATTCTCTGTACGTGAACATAATATAGAATTTGTTTTCCCATGTAATTTTTCTTTCCTCACCAACTTTTCCAATAAGCCAGCCTTCTGCAACAGGAATAAAAAAAAGACTACACAAAGAAGGCTATACAAATAGGCTTGGTTTGTGTGTATGTAGTCATTTAAAATCAATATTATTGAGGACATAATTCATTAATGTTTTTCATGAATTTATATAGAAAAACCATGTGGAAAATGAAGGTGAAAATAATCTTAAATCCAAAATTTTTAAATTAAATATTATAATCAATTGTTAATTTGATCTTTGCTATTATTTTGCTTCAATGTAAAATAGACATTAAAGGGATATTGAATCATATAGTTTCTTACAGCTTTGATAGTTTCATATTTTTTTTTTTTTTTAATTTCAATATTATTTTGTTTAAACCTTGGATCAATACTTTAAAAAAGATCATTGGGTACTACAAAATTGTTTTACTTTCTAACAAATGTTTATTGTTCTTCACAACTATTTTACTCTTTGTTTCATAAAATCTACTGGAAAAAGAAATTGTTTTATTTTATAAATATAAATTATCATTTAAAAATTATTTGTTTGTTTTAATGAGTTGGATTTAAAAATAATTTTTTTTTTTGATGTTATAGTTATGTCTTTTTAAATCATACCTGCTCTCTACATTTTTAAAAATTGCTTTTTTTGATACTATATATTCCTTGTCAGTTGCTTATATTTCTTTAACTTCGTCTTCATTAAATGCCAGTTAAGAATAATCTAGACTTAGTGTTTAGTTTTATTTGATATATGTATTTTATAAATAAAAGGAAAATGTTAAAAGAATTTATTATTAAATAAAATACATTCAAAATTTTAACAAATATTAGGAAAGAATGCTGTAAACAAAATAATTATCTTTATCTTAGCATCAGTATTTTATTGATTAATAAAACTGATTAGTTGTATAGTTGATGAAATGTCACAATATTAAAAATTTGACAACACCTAGTCCAAATATCCAATTTTATGGAGCTTGAACATTTGTATTAATGTGTTTCTAGTTTTTTTTTTTTTTTTTTTTTTTTTTTTAATATAATATAAGTAAATTTATTTTGTTAACATAATTATTCTTTATTAAATTATTGATATTCCAGTATTGATTTTTATAGTATCTTGTTTCTTTCTAACATAATTTTCCTATTGTGCTTTATAAATAGAACCTATGTTCTCTTATTAACTATCTAATTTAACATTGATACATTTATTTAGGTTGCTGAAGAAAAGGATTTCCTCACGTGATTTATGCACGCATTTGGAGGTGGCCTGACCTTCATAAGAATGAGCTAAAACATGTAAAATATTGTCAGTATGCATTTGATTTGAAATGTGACAGTGTTTGTGTAAATCCCTACCACTATGAAAGGGTTGTTTCTCCTGCAATTGGTAAAAGAACATTGTTTAGAAACATTATTTCACTCATATCTTTGTTAGAATTGATAAGCATGAAATATAATCAATACATTTTCTTAAACGTCATAATATTAAAATTTGACCTTATGAATACTGATGTGTACAATTAAGAAAGATTTGTATTTTTAAAAAAATACTCATTCTGATTTCATTTTCTTTTTCTAAAAATCATATTTTTTTTTTTTTTCCAATTGAATTTTTTAAAAAAATGTCTTTTTAGTGCTTGAGCAATTTATTTTTCAAAATGATTTTAAAAAAAAATAAATAAATACCATAAAAATTAACAAATATGAATTAAACAATTTTGGGAAATTAAACTAGGGAATTAAACAATTTTTAATGCATTAAAAATTGATTTTTTTTCACATCTGCAATGCAATTTTGAAGGAAGCAGATTATTTAAAGATATTGCATAGATTTCTTTTTATTAAAAAAGAAGTAAATAAAGCTCCAAAACATTTTCTTTCAAATGCAATTGCTGAAAAATGGACTCAATAATATATGCATTAATAATTTTATCTAAGTTTTTTGTAAAAGAAAATTATCAAAATGTTGAGATTTGAATGCAGAAATAAAAAAATATTCTGCTGCTATTTCAATATATTAGTTTAGAAATGCAAAAAATTATATTGAGGATGCATCTGTGAGAATAATAAAATTTATAGTTTAGTTCTTTTATAGAAGTGAGTTTAGAATAATTTTTTTAATTTTGAATAATGGCTTTTTATAAAAAAGGTAAATTTAAAATCTTTCTGGCTTTGAAGTTCAATAATTTTAGACTAATAATAAATTGAATCACAAGAAGAATAAAATTGCTGATAGGTGTGATTTAAATAAAAGGGCTATTGAATTTTTATATAAATATATTTTATACAGTATTTAAGTGCATAAACTTTCATGCATTTTAATTAGAGAAAATTATGTATGAAAAAGCAACTTTACCTATTTTTTAAAAAAAAAAAATTTCTTGCAGTTTCAAATTAAATTTTATTTACAGCATTAATTATAAAGTATTTTTTAAATTATATTGATATGTTCATTCTTTTTCAGATTTGTCTGGGCTGACCCTTCAAACACCTGGTAAGTTACAAACTATTTTTCTTGATTTCGATGTTGTGAAATTCAAGTATTCTGATTTTCACATATATATATATATATATATATATATATTGTGATTTTGTTCTACTTAAATTTTCCGAATTATCAAGTGCAATTGGCATAATCATATTTGAAATATTAACCATTGCAACCAAAATAGCATTTATTTATTTTTTACAGATACTTATATCTCCAGAATCTTATAAAATAATAATATAGCTTAACTAGATAAAATATTATTGATACTACTATATAAATATATAGGCTCTGTCTGTACATTGTGATTTTTAAATTTTGTGTTAATTATTATTTTTATCACTAACTAATATCTTCTCTTCTCCCCTCCCCCTTTTCTATCTGTTTTTTCTTTATAACTGAGCAAGGGCGTCACCAATGAAAATGAAAATTTTTATATGTATTTAACATGCAGTCTTTTTTAAAATAAATGCTTTTTTACATCAGTTATCTATTACAATATGCATAGATAAATTTCTTTTTAGTATATATTTAAAAAGAAAGATAAATTTTGAATATTGTTTTTATATAATGCTTGCCATTTGTTTTTTATGTATCAATTGTTTCTGTCATTTGACTTCATTAAAAAGTTTTGCTTTTTTATGAATGTATAAAAGCGAGTATTTTATTCAATATGGTTATAATAACAGCAATAAAGATTGGGGGAGATGAAAATAAGCATCTAAAAACTGTTATTAATTAATTTTTGAATTGATTGTTATTATTTTCTTTATTTATCAATGCTCTTGTTTCAGTAAAATCTACTAATCATATCTGAAATAATTTTTAATTGTTTACTTAAAAAATTTTAAGCAGCAATATGACGAAACTTTTCATCAAGATAGTTTCTATAGATTTACAAAATGTAGGAAAATTTATTTACAATTATTAACAAAGCATGTGAATAAAAATTTTCATTAAAGTTTATGAAACAGTGAACCAAACAATTGGCATTGTTTTGGTTTTTAACTAATATATTATTTTATAAACTCATCAATTTTATAACTTGGGTTTTGTAAATGAAAACCCATTATAAAAATAAATACAAATGTCCTAATAATATAAAGATAGTTATAATTTAAGATAATTATGTACTAATTAAAGAAAGACATGTAATGTATTTTATTGTAAAACATTAACTTAATATTCATAAATAGGTATATTTATATTAATAATTATGTATAAGTATTTTGTATTCATATTATAATACGAATCATAGAAATGAATATATGAGTGTTAAAACATATTGTATCAAACAAAAGTATTGATGCATAAAATGATGTATGATAATTTTTTAATATGTATTTGCATATATATAAATGGCCCGCCAAAGAGTGGGTATTGTTTGTATATATATATATAATTCATTAGTACATAGAATAAATCAAGTCAAGTGTAGTATATGTATGTTTGAAGTTGTTAAATTCCAAATATAGTCATTCTGATATAATACCAATGTACGATTCAAAGATTACTTACATAATAATAATGATTGAGAAAGTTTGATAGTATTTATAACAATGTAGGGCATTAACTATTCAATCAATATCTGGACCTCCTAATTGTAAATATTGAAAAGATAAGAAATTGTTATTTAAATATAAATTTAAGCATATTATTATAATGTAAAGCATTCATATACAAAACTCTTCCCAATGTGATGCTGAGATAACTGGTCCTCCAAAAGTCTTTAGCATCAAGAAAATAAGTCTTTGTCTTTAGTGCAATCCTGGTCTTTGATGGTTGAGCTTGGCTGTTTGTTAAGGTTTTTACTGAAGGAACTGGACACTGGTGCATTCAAATTCAATGCCTCTGTTGATGGGCATACAATAACTCAAGATTTCATTATTTTAGAAGAAGACTGTACTGTGATAGCCTGGCAGGAACTTTTTTTCCTGATCACTTAGTCGCATCCTCAATTGTCTGGAAATTGATAGTCAGTTCATTGGGGCACTGCCGTTGTCTTTTTTTTTTTTCCTCTTTCCAAGTCTTCTCCGAGTAAGTCTCTCTGTGTTTCTCCCCTTTTTTTCATTTCGGAGTTCTTTTATTTTTGCACAGACTTGCATCATTGGCTGAATCCTGAATCCAAAAGTTCACTGAAAGGCAGTAATTTCCTGCTCTGAACAAAGTCCAGATGTGTAAACGATTGACCCCTGCATAACTTTCATACGTCAAGGTGATCAAACATCAGAAAAAGTACACCACCTGGTGCATAAATTACATCTTAGATGGGTTACATCTCACCTGGTCAAGTTCAATTAATGAATTGCCACTTGAAAAGAACTGTTCCTGCTTGGTTTTTGTTTTCTTGCAAAAACCTGATCCTACCTGTCATAACAAACAGGATAATCTTCCTTTGTTTGAACCATATCACAGCATTCACATGGAAACATTTTAAAATTCATACACAATATACATTTAAATTATTAATAATAAAATGCATACACAATATTCATTCAGAATATTAATAGCAAAATACAAAAATGATATACATTTAGTAAATTAAGTACATATCAATATAACAATTTCAGGTGAAAGCCAGATGGTCAAAAGTGAATATGGTGAGTTGGATTGTGGTCCTAGTAATCTGCAAACAATTCAGCATACTCCTCAAACTATACAACACCATCCAGCCCAGCCACCGACAGATCCGTTTGGTAGGCCACTGATGGCAACTACTCAAGGTAAATTAGTATAAAAAGATGAATGAAAAATGCTTTTATTGAATTTCTATTTTTTATTATCAAAAAGGGGAATAATGCATATTCCATTGTGAAGTTGAATATATGTTCTTTAATAATTAATTTTTGAAACCTAAATTTTTCTATTGCAAAGATCGTTTAAAAAAAAATATTATTCATATCTAATCTGAAATTAAGTTAATTATTCAAATCAAATTACATATTACATTTAATTATGCAATATTTCATTCAATCATTTTACTGTCAATTACAGAAGCTGTGATTGTTCTGAAAATTTCTTTTCCATCAAAATTACTTGTATAAATACTATATAACTGAATATAGCCTCCCCCTTCTTTACTTTGTCAAATTCAAAAATCTGTTTATTAAACTTTTTAAAGATCTTGATTGACAAATTCTTGGAAGCTTATTTCAAAGGTAAGAAGTATGAAGAATCTTATTATGGAATTAAATTTTTTTAATCCGAAGGTTTTTTTTTTTTTTTTAATTGTAATTTTAAAATGCCATGTCCTTTGCTAACAAATCATACTATATACACAATGGCCAATTGGCTAGCTCTCCTGCCTTTGGTACCATAGGCTTCAAAGTTTCAATCATGGATAGCATGAATATTTGTTGCGTGGGATGTTTGTTAGTGGTTTGGAAAATCCACAATAAATTGTAGGTTCTGGTCTAATTAGACTAAAGTGTATAAAAAATGACCGTAGAGTGACAAACCAAACATGCTATATACAGATCTTACCATTTAATTGTGAAGTTACTGAACTCACATTCTTATAGAGTAGTGATATAATAGAGTGCATGCAGGATTTCTGTTTTAAATTAATTTACTTATCATGTGATGATAGGACAGTTCAGCAAACCACTTTTTTTTTTTCCTCCAATTGATTTGTATAAGACTTTATGCATTGTTAACTTGTAGTATGTTTAAAAGATAGTTTAATGCGTGAAAAAATACTTTGTATATTCTTGTGTCAAAAAATTTATGAAGGAGGGCTTGATACTTATTACAAATTCATAGGAATTTGTTATATTGAATAAAAATAAAATGTTATAAAAGCAATTTTATGGGATATATGCTATTCATATCATATTTACAACAAAGTCTGCATCAGAGTGTAGTATGTTAGATATATTGATGAATACTTATCTATTAATCAGAAAATACCAGAAAATTTTCTTAATCATTTATGATATTAAGTAAAGATTTTTTTTCTTTTTTTTAAGATAGCATATTAGTGCTCTTAAAGTATATTTTAAATTCATTTATGCAGGCTTGCAATTATGTTGATATTTTTTCAGGGACTTTTAATTGTTTTCTCGTTGATTTTTAATCTAATAAATAAGGTTATTATTTAATTTTAAAATGATTGAATTGTGGGGCTTTATATAAACATTCGTAAATTATGTAATGAGTGAATAATAAGACTGTAAATAAATGCATAAATATTAAAACAAAACATTAATATATTTTACAATGATGTCTCATTACTTTTTTGGTTTTGGTAAACTGAACATAATTTTGATCCACGTTTTCAAATAATGCAATTTCTTGTCTAGTTTAAGTAATACTTTGGTCAATCCTTTTACTACAATTTTTTTAGTGATTTCTTTTTCTTAATTGTTTTGTTTAAAATATTAATACAATTTTATTTGGACAGTTTACCATCTTGATTTTCTACATTGATGATACTGATTTTTACGTCAAGAGTTCTTGCAATTTCAATGATTTTTACACTATTTTTTTCACCTTATTTATAATTGGAAGATTTCATAATTGGACATCAATTTAAAATGAATGCCACCAGTATAAGTGGTTTAGCATTTTTAGGCATTATCTTAATTCAGTAATGTATAAAAATTCTATATGGCTTAAAACTGCAATTGCTCTCCTACCTCATGGAATTTCTTAGAACTTTTATATAACATAATATTTGTTGAATGGATAATTTTAATGAATATATAATGGGTAACTCTTATAAAATGGACTTGACTGAATTGACTTGATCAGATGTTTTAAGATTTATAAGCTTAATTTAAGCTGCTTTATCCACATTTATTCAAATAAAAACAAAATGATTTTTTCAAATCAGTATTTTGCTAAAATAAAAGGAATCTATAAAATGAAGTTATCTTGATTAATCATTCAATAGATGTTTCCTCTTTTGTCTTATTTTTAAAAATTAATTTTGAATTATTATGGTTCAATAAAAATACTATTTAAAGATATTTAAAGTAACTTTTTGGTTTTGTGTACCTAAATTTTGTTACAAAAATATTTTGCAAGAAATGTAAATAGCCTTTGCAGATTTTTACTTCAAGGATTTATTTAATGTAGTAATAAATTTAGGGAACAAGTTTTCATATGACACAGAACATATTTCTTGTAACTTGTTAATGAAGAAATTAAATATTTCACTGAAAGGCTAATAATATTTTATTAACAAGTAACTGTTTTTGTCTGTAGATGATTTTAAGATGATTATTGTTCAGATTATCTGCTAAATTGTTGTTTCTTTTAGTTGCAGCTTCTGTCATTCCAAGTATTTCTCCACAGTCCCAGCCAGTTACTCAACCCCTCACAGTATGTACCCAGCAGCTACAATCTGTCGCCCCTCCACTCTCTGCTACATCTGCTTCGCTCTCCACTCCCCCCACCACGCCTTCTGTTGCCCCCCTCTCCACTCCATCGCCTGGATTCTTCTCCCCTGGTCCTGAGGCACACACCATGTCACAAAGTAAGACTCTCTTCAAAACAGATGCTCAAACCCAGAAATCCAGTTATCAATAGTTTATTGATCCTTTTAACTAATTTCATTGTCATACTTAATATCATTGTAGCTCTAACATTTAATTGCTTATTTTTAAATATATGGATATTTTTTAGATTAATTATTCAGAAATAAAAAAAGTATTCAAATTTGTTTTATTAGTTGTATTTAATCAATAATGTGTTGAATAATGTGCCACGGGTTGACCACCCCAAGTATAGCATGTTCCAAAGTGCATGATAGTCTACAATGTTCTGTAACCCTAATAAAGCAAAATTAGGAATTAAAATCATAACTTCATCTTCTGAATCTTCTAGAATTAAATTCCTGCCAAAACTTAATTGACTTAAGCATGGTAGAGTTTTTCTGAAATTCATAAGTAAGAAATAAAGGCTGCTGTATTCTGCAGTAGGTTTATATCTATGTCTATTGCTTATAAGTTGCTGGCTCAAATTATGTTTATATAAGAATTGCCAAAAAGAGATTAAAAAAAAAAAAAGCAATCTTCAGTAGATTGTAATTGCTATTTATTTAATATACGAGAATAATGCATTGTATTTATTTTGTTTTTAATGTAAATACAATGCTTTTAAAAGTAACCTTTAAAATAAATTTTGTTCAATGTCCATCTTCTCCATTTTCAAAAGAATGTATTGTATAATACATTGCCCACAATTTTTTAACATTTTCAACAGAAGAAAAAAATGTTAAAAGCATCTTTAAAGTATTTTCTTATAATTATTTATTTTTATTTATAAATGTGTTTAAGATTTGAATAACCTTAATTGAAAATTTAAAATTTTTTTTTTTTTTTTTTTAGTCAATGGAAATACGACCTTAGATTCACTTTCTCCTCATTTAACTCCAAATACTATTAATGGTCTTGGAACATCACCACCACAGCAAGCTGTTCCTCAGAGTTTTACTTCTAACAGTAGTACTTATCTTTTACCTTCTTTGTTTCAAATATTTTTTAAAATTATTTCATGGGTTATGTGTATATAATTCAAATATGCCAATTCAACCAGATTTTCTGGAGATATTCTAGAAGAACACAAAACCTTTGTGCTACTGCTGTTTTGCTACAGAAATTTTAGTTCTGGAGATAATTTTAATGAGATATTTATTAATATGGCATAAAAAAAAAAAGAAAGGAAAGTAGTAACTTTTATTGTAAAATATTTATATGTATACAATGCCATATCTCTTTTTAGAGGCATACCACTCGTAGACAAGCATTTTGTACTCTCTTGATGCTTATGAATAACAGCATGTGTGTGCAAACAACTCTGTCATTTGCAGCTAGTAGCTTCTTTCCTAACTTAGTTCTCTGAGTGATTTAAGAAGTGAATAGTATGATTATACACTACCATGTTTGTGCTGTTTGAATTGAATACTTATTGTTTGCCATGACTAAAAAATGTAACAACAATTTAAATATGTACTGCATATTAACATTAGCATATATGGCCCAAAAATGATTGTTGACTGCTTGTGAAATGTGCTCAACACAGAAAAAGTTCAACCAGCATATAAAGATCTGTTCTTCATCACTTATTAAACTCACTGATTTAAGGAGTAATTAGAGTTCCAATTACATTTATTAATTCAATGCAACTACCCATTATTTGCCTCCATTAATCAATTTTTCATATTTACTGCCATTTATCTTTTCGTATTTACTGTCCATTAATCATCTTTTCAAACAAATTTTCCTGGATTTAATTATTACACCAAAATATTACTATTCTAGTACAAAGACTACAGCAGTTATCAAAAAGCTTTTCAAAATCGCCGACAGAAAGAATTACAAATGTATTGAAATGTTCACAATTCGTTCTAACGATAGTTGACAGTAATTCTGCAAACAAACAAATTCCAGTTTTTGTCTCCTTATGTGTCTCTATAAGAAAATAACTATAACATAATAAAATTTAGTGAGGAAGCTCAGGTGAAAACATTTCAAAAATTGTTAAATGTGGAATTAAAAATTTTTTCAATACTTGGGCAAATTGTATAACATTTTGTTCTGATAATGCATCTGTAATGACAAAGGAATAAAGAGCTATAATAAAAACCATCAAAAAAAAAATGTATTCCACATTGGTTGTACTTACCATTTAAATAATTTCTTATTCTTTAAAGAAAGGCATCAAAAGAGTTGATTCATTTTAAATTGGAAAAAGAGCTACATAAGATAATAAGAACTAAATAGAACCACATAAGATAATTATGGAAATAGAATTACATAAGATACTGAAGGATGAAAGTGCAAGTTTGCTGTCAATACAGAAAATTATAAATTATATTTTGGAATAGTCTTTTAAAAGTTTTTTTCTGAGAAGGCAGAACATCTAATTGAATTTTATTACATGTTATATAAAATTTTCAAGAATACACCTATATCTGCTTTTATTGCAAAGTACTCTGCTTCCATTTCATAAAAGCTAATTACAGTTTATCAGACCTGCTGCGGTTCAGAATTCTATTGATATTTTGGATATAATTTATGTGACAGGTAAAATACAAAATAAATTAATAAAAGATGATTGAATTAAATGCTGTAAGGCTAAAGCGAATATAAAGTAGGCAATATTTAGTGAATGCGGATTTGTCAAATTCAAATTTAAAAAAAAAAAAAAAAAAAAACATGTTATCAGATGCATTCATACAGATTTTGAAACAGTATGCACATATCTTTAAGCATGTTGAAGTAGCAGACATCAGTATGAGATCTGGAATAAAGATTTATTGAAAAATATTTTCCTGTATTTTTTTTTTTTTGGTTACATGTATACAGAAGCTGCAGCGGAATCTGAATTTTCATTTGAACAAGATCAGTAAGTTAAATTAGGAAGTATGGATCTGAGCAGTAAAATATATAAAGTGCTGGTAAAGCTAATGTTATACATTCTTTTTCTACCAAGAAATCTAGTAATAGTGAATAAGCATTGACCATTGTGGAAAAATAAAAAAGGAGTTTATAGCTAATTTTAGAATTGCTAATGATAATGAAATGTAAATTTTCAAAACATGATATGCATTGCTATTATATAATTTTTCATATATTTGTTATTCGTTTCTGCCATGCTTTGTATGATCGTATTGTCTCCCTCCAATCTGGCAATACTTATCTAGGTACTAAATGTCTATTTCTTGCTTAAAATGCCTATCTGAAGGTCATATATTATGTAAAATAAACATATATCTTTCAACCCTGCTTCATTAAAATAACTGTGTTAAATTTTAAAATAATTTTTTTTTACTAAATTGGGATGGAGGCCATATTGGCCGTGAGCCATTTGGCAGCCCAATAAAAATCAGCTTTGTTATAAAAGTTATCTACAGAAAAAGAGAGAGTTCTTAAAAAGAGAACGCAGGACATCTTGTCAAATGTGTAAAATCCATAAAAATGCCTGAAGAACACGGGACACAGTTAGCCATATCAGCATTGCCATTATTCCTAAGGTATCCTGGTAAAAGTCATGTCCAGTCAAAAATTTAATATTTGCAGTAAAAACGAGCGAGGAAGGTCCATGGGGTGGGGGTGCAGTAATGAACTTCAAACCTTACCCGTCACAACTTCAATACTACCATTTTGGAGGGACGATTGGAATCTATTATACCACAGATTTGCTGGTAGGATAGAGTAAAATATGACTGTTGGAATGCATCCATTTTTTACAAGGATATCGAATTTTTCATTTCCTGGAATTTTAAAATCGTGCTACCATTCCTGACGGGGTCACCTAAATATTGGCATGTCTGTATAATTTAATCAGCTAATATCAATCAACTACATTACTTTTATAATGAGCTAAAATATTATTTTCTAATGTCTTTTTTTTTTTCTGTAATTGAAAACTTTGTTTAGTTCATTTTTATTTATTAATATTGTTGTGAAAAAAACATCACTGTTTTCAAGGAATTCTAATTGTAAGAATACATATACCTCTCTATTTTTACAGAATGTCTATTAAACATTTCGTTTTATCCTTTTAATTATAAAATAAAGGTATAAAGTTATCTGCGCTTTCAAAAAATAGAGTTTGGCAGCTATGGAAATATAAAACATGACATAATTTATTCTGTGAATATGTATACAGTTGTAGTTGTTTTTGTAAATTAGATAGCAAGATTTTTCATGTTCGTTAAACTTTACTTTCTTTTAATATAAGAAAATAAATTGTGTTTCTCATACCTATTAATATTTTAGATAGTAAAAAGTTTGATTTTAACAGGGACGACTGTTCTTTAAAGTGTGTATTGCATTAGACTTTCTTGTAATGAAGAAAGATAAATTAAAATTCCCTAATTTTGCTTAAATAAACGATATTAATAAAGTAATTTTAAATATGCATTATTAAAATTTTTACTTCAGGATGTGCATACACCGACTACCAATAAGTATTTGGACACCTGCGATAGAAAAGAAAAACGAACTTTATGCAAAATCAATAGTTGGTAGAGCCTCCACGAGAGGCAATTACAGCGTGAATCCTCCGGGGCATACTTTCCACAAGTCTTTGTATGACAGCTAGTGGTATTTTCTTCCACTCGGCTTGGAGAAGACATAGAAGTTCCTTCACCGATTTTGGACGGGTAACTACCTGAATTCGGCGATGCAACGCGTCCCAGAGGTTCTCGATAGGGTTGAGATCTGGGCAGGCCAGTCCATTCGATGAACTCCATTGGCACCATACCAAGCCTTGGTTAACGTCGAAACATGACAATTAGCATTGTCGTCCTGAAAGTAACAGGGGTCCAACCCGTAAAACTGCCACAACGTAGGAAGCACATTGTCATCCAAAATAGTGCAGTAGGCATCGGCGTTGAGCTTACCACGAATGGGGACCAAGGGTCGCAGTTCCATACCAGGAGAAACACCCCCAGACCATAATTCCACCTCCGCCGAACTTCACTGTTGGTACAATGCATTCTGGCAGGAGACGTTCTCAGGCAGACGCCAGACCCTACCATCCGAACGGTAAAGGGTGAACCTTGATTCGTCACTTCAAAGAATTAGTTTCCACTGATCTACAGCCCAATTTCGGTGTGCTTTGCACCACATTAACCGAGCAGCGTGGTTGGACTTTGTGATTAAAGGCTTATGGGCAGCAGCACGACCATGAAAACCATGCAGATGTGCTTCCTTACGGATGGTATTCATTGAAACAATACTCCCGGATGCCTGTTGAAACTCCTCACGGATGAGGGCCATCGGTTGGGTGCGGTTCTTCCGAATTTCTCTGGTGAGCACTCGTCGGTCTCTATCTCCCAGTTTTGTTGGTCTGCCGACTCGGGGCACATTCCGACAATCACCGCTCACCTTTCACTTCTTAATCACATAGGCCACTATCGATTTTGGGTACTTCAGATCGCTAGATATGTGCCTTAAGGATCGGCCACATTTGTGATACCCGATAATTATACCTTTCTCGAAATCAGAGAGCTCCGAACTGCGCGGCATCTTGCATGCGACTAATACCGATGCTCTTTCCTACACGATATATACCGGCGGAGTCCGTGACGTACCTCAGAACCGCAGAAGTCGTCATTTGCATAGGTGTCCAAATACTTATTGGTAGTCAGTGTATAAAATGAGTTATTAACAATTAAGCAACTAATATTTAGTAATCAATTTTATGACAATTTAATTTCAAGAATAATACTGCAATAATCATTTTATTGCATTAAAATGTATTATTATTTTGTAGATTCATCAAATACATGGAGAGGAAGCACATTGACATACACTGAGACAATGATACCTCCAGAAAACTCTATTTCAATAATGCCTCAAGGTGGTGCTTATTGTAAGTAATATTTATGCATTGCTATTACTTATGATTATGTTCCTATATTTAATTACCAAATAATCTTAATACTTTTAGGCTACTTAGCCTTTTAATTATTAAACTTATATTTTTTGTTATAATTTTTTAAATTAACAGTTATGTTATACAATGAAATTTTCTGTATCTTATATTTCGAAAAGCATCCTGTCGACTGCGCCAGGGTGCACAGAAGATCTACAACTTGGCATTATTGTTTGATTAATGAACTCTGTTTCAGCATGTTTTGTTGTATTATCTGTTTTTTTTTTCGTTGCTCTTTTTTGCTGTAACTGTTCATAATCTGCCATTGGGGAAACATATTTCGAAAAGCATGAGCAAAAGCAAATAAGATTTGTATTCAATGCAAGTGTTCAATTGCTAGATGTAACTTAATATTTTATTTTAAGAATTAATTTCTAGAGAGTATATAGTTAAAAAGTGAAGATCATCTCATTTAACATATAGTTTCATAATTTAAAAATATATATATATATATATATATATGACTAATTTTGATCTTCTTTCTGTGCAAGGGTCCCGCCCGCAGTTACGTACAGATGTTGCTTTACAAGGCGGTCCTCTTTCTGATCAACCTGGTAAGTAAAATACAATGATAACAATTTGTCCACGTGTTATAATAATAACCATGTTCTGCTGCTTAAATTTTTCAAAAGTTTTTAAAGAAAGCATAATATTTATTGAAAATGATGATTACATTATTAGTTTTCACTGCGACAATAATTTCTTGTACAGAGTTAATATGCTATGCATTATAGGAATTTACATTAAAGGATTTTAAAGGAAGCCTCAAAAAAGAAAAAAAAAAAAATATTAATGTATACAATAAAATCTGTACAAATACAGTTATTAATCGCAAAACCACAATTTAAGTTGAGACGTAACTTTAAAAATACTATTTTTAAAATGACGCTGTATTTATGACTGCACAATATTAATTTTTTATATCAGATTTATGCAATATATAAGCTTTAAAAAATAATCATTACACTATAGGCACTGGTTAAGTAACTTTAAGAGAGTTCTGTAAAAGCTTTTCCATGTTTGTTCATTCTAATTCATTCTTTCTAATTTATAATTGACCTTCAGTAACTGTGTAGATATGTAATATAATTAGTATTTATTGTGCATAGTAAATTCTTTGGTGCAACATAATCAAATTGACCCTTGTACCTGGAAAAAATACTTATTAAGCCTGATCAACGTAAATTGTTATTTATGGAAATATCAGTTTAAGTCTAAAACCACAAATTTGGCTTCATTATTCTTACAATAGCATAATTCTAATTTAATATATTAATATTAATGGGATTCCAGTATCTAATATTGGAATTGCCGGTTATCAAAACTGATATACCTCTTTGGATGTGATTGGCAAATCCGATGATAATTTATATAGTGTACACCTGCGTTAAATGTATCTGATTTCCTACATTTGGTATTTGTTCATTAGAACTTCATTCTCTCTTTCATTTCATTGTTTATGATTCAAAAACATGTTCCTTATTCAAAATTTTAAATCTGTATGAAATTGATGTATCATAATATCACGATGTTGGATGATAAAATTGATTTTAGAAATTTCAACGTCATTTAGCTCTATCCTCCATCCTACCTTAGTGCTTTTAATTTTTATTTCTTCTAATGTTCAATAAGGAGGATCATTTGAAAATATATTAGTATGTTTTATCAAATTATTTTAAAATACTCTTTTCTTTTCATAGCTCCTGAATATTGGTGCTCTATTGCATACTTTGAACTTGATCAACAAGTAGGAGAAACCTTTAAAGTTTCTTCCACTTATAACAGTGTAATAGTAGATGGTTATGTTGATCCTTCCGGTGGAAATCGCTTTTGCTTAGGTGCCCTTTCTAATGTACATAGGACAGAACAGAGTGAGAGGCCCAGGTATATTGCAGTTTTATATTCATTTAGCAATTTAAAACTATTTTGTGTGTGTTAACATTGAATTTATGTTGTAACTAAAAAATGAACTCAATCTAGATTCTCCTCCCCCGCCATAAAATGCTCATACTATACTGTAAACTAAAAAAGTATTATTGATTTGTTAGCATTTGTTTGTACAGTGAAAATGTATTCTTCATTTGTTCTTGCAAAAAAAAATTTGAAATTAATTACGGAAGCCACAAAACTGAATGTGCTGATAATTCATATAAAAATGTTCTATATTAATATAAAAATTTAGATAAACATAAATGACCTGGGTAATAATAGAAAATCAGGAGCATGTAAAGTTTTTATTAACTTATATTTATCTTTACCTAATCTATTATTTAAAAATTATACTAAAATCCTGCGTATTAGGTACTAAAAACATTATAAATTAAATTTTAAAACATTTCTCATCAATCAATTCCCTATTATAACAAATTTCAATTATTGTTGGAAGATAATTTATAAAAACAGTTGCAGATCTGTTTTTTTGAAATGGTATTGTTTCCTATTTTTGAAAAAATATTTTTTTTTTTACATTTCTAAGTATCAAATATAGAATTTTGGCTAAGAAAATATAAATGATTCAAAATTTATATTTTCTATAGCACATGAGATATGCTTTAAATCAGAGGTGGCCAACCAAAATGATCTTGCAAGCCACTTTTGTAAATGTATTAGATTAGATCCCATATTAAATTTAGACCCACTATAAACATTTTTAGAGTGAAAAATTGTAACATAATGAGTTATTATTATTGTGTTTACTGTTATTCTTACATGTATACATAGATAATATAATAATAATGATACTAAACGCATATTGTATATATAACACTAAGAATGAAATTATTAAAGAATATTTATTTTATTAGTGCAATATTTGTTTTTCCACTCTTTCACGTAGCTTTTGCAAATCAATTTCAATTTGGTATTTGCACATCGTAATGGGTGTTGCAGCTTAGCATTCGTTATATTTGAGCGTGTTTTGTGTTTAGTCAGTTTCATTTTCGAAAAGACGATTCGCAGGTGTAAGTTGAACCAAAAGCGGTAACAACTTTTTATGCCAAAAATTCTCAAATTGGAAAATTTTTCTTTTGTGATATAAGTGTTTTAAATATCTAATTTGATTCTGATGTGATGATCAAATGTGCATATCTAGGGATAGTCACTGAGGCCACTTAAAGTGAAAATAAAGCCTGTTAATTAGATGTTCCAGAATATAATTTAGTTATTTTGCAAACTCATAAATAAAACAAGCAATATCTGTCATATATATGCAAGAATATTATTTTAAAATCAAAGTTAATTTTTGAATATATGGATGCACAAATAATGTATTTTTTAATACATTGGTTTTCACTCCTTTTCCATTATAAAATAAATATATTTTGTAAAAGTGTAATAAATCTCACAGGCCGGAAAAATGTTCAAGGTGGGCTGCGAGTTGGCCACCCCTGCTTTAAATGAAAAACATTTGAAACATATCTCATGTGTTATGAAGTATTATTTCATGATTCCTTGTAGCATATTATTATAAATGTTAAGCCATATATGAAACTGTATTTTTAAAAAAAATTATTGGATTTCTTACTTGCAATTTATCTTTATTATTGAATGCATCTCTGGATATTGAATTGTTATGAATAAGTCAGTTGTCTATATTACAAACTTAGTTGGATATAAATTTTTGTATCTAAAGCCATAATAAACTTTGATAATATTATTATGCTATAAGGACAAATCAATAAAGCTGCGACCCACGAATCAACAAATATGATTGTATTTTAACAGCAGTCTATTGAGAGATGGTCTAAAAGAAATAAACTTGTTTTATTACCAAGAGCACCATTTCTGTAATATTGGAAATACTTACTGACCTGGCTTCAATTATTATAGGTGCTGATGCAGCAAATAATTAAAAACTGAATTCAGAATTTGATAACACTTAAATTGTCACAAGGGAATAAGTAAAGTAATTTAATGACATTTTCTTCTTAATAGCATTCCAAACGCTAGTAAAATCTGTGAAATTTATAAAAGATGGGATTCTTAACAGATTCATTGTTTTTATATAAATAAATTATAATAAAAATATAATTATAAAATTATAATATATAAAAAAATAAACCTAGCAAAAAATTATAATACAATTTATTAAATTGGTGTTATTTTATGAATAAATTGATTTGTTTACATAGTAGAAAATATTATGTAATAATTTTAATATTTGTTATACTATAATATTATATTTTATATTCCTAGACTTCATATTGGCAAAGGAGTTCAGTTAGATCTTCGAGGCGAGGGCGACGTTTGGCTTCGGTGTCTGAGTGACCACAGTGTATTTGTTCAGAGTTATTACTTGGACAGAGAGGCTGGACGAGCTCCCGGTGATGCTGTTCACAAGATTTATTCAAGTGCCTATATCAAGGCGAGTAATATTATTAATATTTTTTGCTGTAATTTGCAATAGAAAGGAATAATTAACCTCGTGGCGATATTTTAAATGAAAGGTTATCTTAATACATAAATTGAGTCTTAAAACGTAAAGCACATTTAATTAAATTATTAAAACTTACTGAAATTATTGTCTTAAAACATAATTGCTAACATAAATTAAGCTTCACTTAAATTATATTATTAATAGTTATGAAGTAAAAATTTAGTATATGCTCAATTATAATATTGAAATAAGATGATGAACATGACAAATAAGGTTAAATATTATGGCATAATAATCTTTTATGCTTTTAGCGTTTTTAACAATTACTAAGTCAAGAAGTGTTTAAATATTGGAATAATAAATATCTTGGAAAAGAGTTATATAAGAAATGTAGAAAAGCATTTAAGTATGGACGAACTCAAGATTTTTAATTATTTATTTATACTTAGAATTTCAAGAAATAAAAAATATATAGATTAATGCTTTAAGAAAATATACAATTTTATATTGAGCCAAATAGAAATCCTTGATAAAAAAGATACCATAGTCATCTTCTTGTGAAATGTATTTACAATATCACAGTACAAATATTTCATTCATAAATAATGGAGTATGTATGCATGTGTAGAATTAAGTAAAGTTAATGATATACTCAAAATAAAAATGTATCATTTGTAATAATTCATAGCAATTATTAATTTAATATACCAAACTTGAGAGCTCAGATTATGTAAGAATCTAATCCTTTTTATCCAAATGCTGTGCAGTCCTACAAAGTTGTGCAAGTCACAGCTTCGAACATCCTATTAACATATTATTAATTAACTAAACACTTTCATTTATATTTTTCATAACAATATGACAAAATGTACTAAAATCAAAACGCATTTTAAATGCCTTCAATTATCTACTTTTCTTAAAAATACAATTCATTACGTTATTGTAATTCATTTATTGTACTTGCATCATTACATTGTATTACTACTAAGAAAAGTAAATAATAAACTGAGAATAGGAAAAAATATTTTTGTTTATAGTTCAACCACAGATTGTTAAGGTAAAACATCCTATTTAATGGTGGAAACTGATAATTGATATGCATTTTACAAAACAACTTTGAAAAAAAAAATATAACAGTTAGCCGGAATTCTTTATCTAGTTTTTCTATTAATATCATGTAATCTTAAAATTTTAATTATTAAAAATTAAAATTCTTTTTGTCACAATTAAAATTCAAGCTCATTGATAATTCCTCTCTATGATGCTACTCTGTTTTTTAATGCGTTAAATTTTACCTCTTTCCAATATTCCATGTGATTGATGGTCAGACTAGATTTATGCCCCTTTTTATTTAAAACTACTAGGTTTGACGCCCCATTGTTTGGCTATAGAAAATAAAACATAAGTAATTCTTTTTAAATCGACAGATAAATTGTTAATTGTTATAATGATGTAATACTACCAAATTTCTATGTGGAATTTGGAAGTCGAATATAAAAGCATCTTTAATTGTAATGATCAAAAATAAAAATACTTACAATAAAATATAGTTAAAACCAAATTATCAAAAATGCACCAGATGCAAAAAACGAGTTGCTGGAAATAAAAATTTTTTATTTAATTAAAAAAAAAAAAATAACCAAGGGGTGTCTTTTTTTCTATGTACCATATAAAAAAAATTATTCATGCCTTTTTTTTTTTTTTTATATTTGAATTTAAGTTTAATGGTTTTTAATTTTTGGAAAATATAGATAGACAAACAACAAAACTCTTGTTTTTATGGGTAGAAAAATTGTCTTGTTGATATGTTAAAAATATTGCTAGAAATAAATTATTGTTGTATGTATATCTAGTTGCATTTTACATTATATTAATGTTTTTTATAGATATGTTTAAAAAAAAATTTTTTATACATAATGCAATATATAGCAAATTGCAGAAAATGAACATTAATATTTTTTTACAATAACAAATATAATCCAGTGTTGATTGGTTTGTTTAAATGTAATGTACTAAATTTTTAAAAGGTATACTTTAAGATTTCTGCATTTCTAATGAATTCATAATTTAAATTAGTATTATTTTTAGAAATAAAGTATTTATAAATAATTTTTCTTTCATTGATTTATGCAAGGAATAATCTATAGTACTTCACTGAATGCAAGGAATAATTAGCCCTTTTCTATGGGCTTATATCTTGATCTCTAGCTTAAATCAATATGTTTAAGGACTTTGTAAATAGGAATAATTTAACTTAATTTGCATAGCTGTTCTGTATTTGTTGTTTGGTATAATTTTGGTTGGTTTATTTGGTTTTAATTGTTTTTAAAAAAAAAAAAATTCATGTTGTTACAAATATTAACCATTTTTATGTAAACCGTAAAATAGAGTAAAAGTATTTATCAACAAATACTAAAGAATTATCCTTTAAATTTTACTTTTAAAAATGTAGGATCTGCAATGTTCAAACATAAACTACAATTCCATTTTCTGGTATTAGTTGATAAGAAATGTTCATAATGTTGTGTATGAATAATACATATTTGAATCCTGTTATTTAATAATATTTGATTATAGGTTTTTGACTTACGACAATGCCATGGACAAATGCAACAACAAGCCGCAACTGCGCAAGTTGCTGCTGCAGCCCAAGCAGCAGCTGTAGCTGGTCAAATTCCAGGACCGAATTCTGTTGGAGGAATAGCACCTGCAATTAGTAATTACTTTTCATTTTCTTTCTTTTCATTCATTTTTAATATTTATAGAATGTTTTCTAGAGCATGTTCATGAGTTCTAGAATAAAAAGTAAAAATTAATTTAAAAATTGATTTTGTTAGTTATGTTACATCCAAAATAAAATAATAAATATTAAATGTTAAAATTTAGGAAAGGTTTGATTCAGCATCAACTTAAGATTCAGTCACCTAGCAAACAGTTTAACATAGATTATATTGTCCTGTGCATATGCATTCCTTGATAAAGGCACTTTCAGGATATGAACATAATATGCATATGGAGCATATTTATTCATATATCAAACCGCATTTGGTAGTTTGCCATTTTCTGTAATCAGCACCAATTGCACCTTTACTTTTAGGGTATTTTTATATCCTAAAAGTAATTGGGTGTTGATGTGTTTTTATTAGAGGTTATTTAGGTATTTTTATTCCCTAAAATTACCCTTTATAAATTTGGGTGTTTGTTGACCTTGCCCACCATAAGGCAACACATTGCTGCTCGCTGAATGATGATATATCTTTTTAGATATATATATTGGCTATGTGGATTTGGAGTGCACATAAATACATTAATCGTGTTCATAATTTAATCATTTAAATTTTTATCTCGGATGCTTTATCTTTGATAATTCCTCCTTACAGCTATATTGGCACTCAATTGTTGTTGCTTATCCCCTTGATTTAGAATCCTAAACCAAGTCCAGTAGATCATGCTGCATCAATAGATCGTAAAACGGTCCTCCCACATTCAACAGTTGCCTCACAGAGGCACCCATACAATCGATGAGATGAGAGGGAGACGTGATGGCCAAACAATGACAAAGGGTAAATGTCTTTTCGTCTCCATTGAAGGTCAAACTCTTAGTGTGGCCAGTCCTTAGTCTAGCTAAAGCCGTTTGAGCAGATCTAGGACAGGAGCACTGCGAGGACATACCAGGATATTTAGCGGCGTACCATGCATGAATGGGTGGCGACCTCCAAGCGGTATTCACTTTGGCTAAAGTCATGGAATGAACCTCTGAAGCTGACAGATTGTAAGAAGAAGTTTTGGGAAGTTCGCAACTTTCCCTAGCGAGCAGATCAACAATTTCATTTCCGTAGATGCCCACATGGGAGGGAATCCACTGCAAGCACACCGATCCGATCTGGTCCAAAACAGCTAGTTTAGAAACTATATCCTGCTCCAATTTGTCCAGGATGCTTGGCGCATCTTTCAAATACTGTATTGAGCTCTTACTATCAGTCAGAATCCAAACATCAGTTACTTTAAAGGGCACTCAATAATCCAGCATAGTGGTCGTTGCAATTATGATGGATTAAAGAAAAGCTATTGTAATTAAAACACATTTCTTTCCCCTAGGTTTATCTGCAGCTGCTGGTATTGGAGTAGATGATCTGAGGAGACTGTGCATTTTAAGACTGAGTTTTGTGAAAGGTTGGGGTCCAGACTATCCCAGACAGAGCATCAAAGAAACCCCCTGTTGGATCGAAGTTCACTTACACAGGGCTCTTCAGCTCTTGGATGAAGTCCTACACAACATGCCCATCGCCCATCCATAATTCAGTTCATGTAAAGTTCTGACCAAACTGCCAACACAAACAGCTTGTGATCTTTATTTAACAAAAAAAAAAAATTTCAATTTCTTTTTTTTTATTTATCATGTGCAATCTTGATGTTTTATTATTATTATTACTACTATTATTCGATGAAAGCTCTATCTAGTTGGAACCTGTTTTATTAGTGCAATTTTTTTTTTTTTTTTTTTTCATTTTTTTTTCATTTACTGATTTAATTTCTTACCGAGACTCAATAAACCAAATGAATGTTTATTTTTAAGCGTTTCTTTTTATTGTTGTCCAAAAAAGTGTTTACTTTTTTTTTTTTTTATTATTAAATACACAATATAACTTAATAAATCATTTAATTAAATTCCCATATGTTTGTCCCTTTTTATATTTCAGAATATATAAATTTTAAAATAATATATTTTTAAATTGCCTCCCCTTTTTTTTTTTTTGGCTTTTAATGAAATTAGTCTTGTTTTTTGTATTTGTTTGTATTAAGGTAGTTTTTAAATTTTTAAGTGATTGTACTTAGTAAATAATTTATATTCTGTTCTACCTTATACAGCAATATTAAGAACAGAAAATCTTAATTTAAAAGAAAGTTTAATTTGTTACTCGATAAGTATCACTCCTGCTTTTAAAACACGTTCTTCATTACACTTCGGAATTTGAAGAAAATATTTCAGATTACTTTTTTTATTAAATCTTTGTACAATTATCTTTTATTTTGAACTCACAAGCTGCATAAATATTATTTTAAATTATAATTTTTTTAAAATTATTTTTGAAATTGCTTGCTTATTTAAAATGATTTCTCTAGCCATCTCAAGGTGTATGAGGATTGTTTTCCCTTATTTTAAAAAAAAATCCCAATAATTAAAATTAAAGTGCATTGAGGACCAAAAAAAAAAAAAAAAAAAAAAGTTTGTTTTCATCACTCATACGAACACACTGCTTGGAAAGAAAAGTATACATGTTGCTATTTTAAATGTTACAGTTTAAAAAGATTGTTACATTTTATAAATATTTATAAATTGATTTGATGAATTGTGTTGTTGTATTGCATAAATAATTCAATAATTTTGTGGTTTTTGTAATTATATACTTTTTAATAGTTGTTCAATCTTATTTTTTCCTTCAGACTTTATTTTCTGGAAGAAAAAGTAAAACTTTTTTTTCACGCTTAATATTATTATTGGTTCATGTTTTGTGGTTATTTTATTTTTCATATGTTTAAATAAATTCTCTGTCCCAATACTATCCATTGGATGCATGACAATCCTTTATATTTCATCTGCACCTTTAAATATCACCGAGTCTAAATTAACTTTTCTTTTCTCCATACCTAGGGCTGTATAGCCCTTCACCAGTTAAAAAGGTGAGCGTAGAACATAGTGAGTCACGTATAGACCATTCATTGAAGGATGGTGATTAGAGGACAAGGCCCTTTTTAATAATTAAATTAATTTTTAATAAATAATTAAATTTTCTGCTCCTCATTTGCGTGATGTATGGAAGAAATGAATGAACTTTGTTGAAGTGTATGTAATTTTCACTAATCTCATTTATTTTTTCCTTTTTCTGAATATTATTCATTAAAGATTCAATATCCTCCTTTCCGAATTACTATGCAGTTTCTCCACTGAGTCACAATTTCCCCTCCAATCGTTTTTGTTTCAATTGTTTTTTATTATCTTCTTAAAAATTATAATATAAAAAAATATATATATGCATTTTTTTTATTAATTAAAAAATATATAAACAATAAATAAGTTATTTTTTTTTTAATAAATAAATGATATATATATATATATTACTCTTTTTCTATCTAATCAATGGGCTTAAAGTTTAAGAAACTTCTCTCATTCATAAAGCAGGAGATAGAGGTTGCTATGCAACTAAGACTCTCCGTCAATCTGGCAAGTCATCCTTTTTTAATTAGTAAATAACAGCACCTCCCTAATGTTATTAACCTGAAAATTCGAAACATTTGCCCCATTAAAAATAAAATACAACTTCTGTTAATAAAAAATATCAATTATTCTCTCTAATCCTATCTTTTGTTTTGTGTATATTTAAAATGAATTCAGTCATTTACTATCTTAATTTATTTTTCATGATAAGATTTGCAACAATCTCATTTTCTGCCTTTATTATCAAATTAAAAAAAAAAATTTTAGTCGCGATAAAATACTAAGGGTTTAAAATAGCAAGAAATCAAGTATGGTTGAAATTGCATGAATGATAGTTTGCTAAGGTAAGAAAATCTTATTTTTTTTTTTATTATTTAGCATAAATTACATCCTTGTGATTTTTAAAAAATAGATTTTTATTCAAATTAAAAAAAAAAAAAAAAAGCCTTTGTACAATTTATTAAGACTGTTAAAAAAAGAATTTAAAAAAATTCTGCTGAACAAATTATTCCCCCCTTTTTAAATATGGGCAGCTATGTTATGCATTTAAAAATATATATATATGAAATTATTTTATTAATTTTGCTGTTTTATCACTTAACATTGCATGAAATGAATTTGCAATTATATAAATTGAATATACATCAAGGATTCTGATACTTATTTAAATGTAATCAATTTATTGTGTAATGTGTGTATAAACCGTGTAAATATTTAAAAAAAAAATCTAGGAAGTTTGCAGATTTTTCACTTTTCTTTCCAAGCTGTTTTCGTACATCACATTGTACATGTTCAGTCCTCGAATCGAAATAAAAAGCTGTGCTTTGACTGGGGTGAGAACCTTTTGCAGAAGGAGAACATATGTTTTGTAGGTGTTTGAAACTTTTCATTTCTTATAGATCACCCTCTCGATATATTTGCAATGGTCGATTCTGTACAAAAAGAAAAAAAAAAAAAAAAAAAACATTGTGTAAAATTATATTTCGCCTTTTGTTGGCATGTACATCATAATGTTAATAAATGAGCTCTATAAAATGATAGATTGTTTAAATATTTTGTATGCTTTCATTCTTGTGATTTTTTTTTTTTTGCAATTATGTGCAAATTTTTTTCACAAAAAAATCTACCACCATTTTTATATCTAGAAATAAAAAAAAATTTTAAAAAATAAGATTTGTTAAAATATATAACCTTGCAGTTTCTCCGCTTTCTTATTGTAGATTAATACGGAGATCCTTGGCCGTGTAAAAGGCTCTATTCCTTCATTGTTAAATGTTGAAACATAGCGGTGGTCTCATGCCATTTGAGTTAATAGAAAAAAGAGATAATTAAATGCCCTTTTTTTTTCTTTAAAAAAAAAGAAAAAAAATTATTTATTTAATAAAATTATAAAATGAAAAATAACAAACATTTGAAAAGTGTAGATGTTGATGAAATCAGTTGCATGCAATCAAAAAATAAAACAGAATGAGCAAAGGTCAAATTAGGAGAAAAGCGAACTTTTTTTCATTTAGACCAGGGGTCTCAACTTTCCAGCCTGAGGGCCATACTGTTTACCACAGTAAATACCAAGCGCCAAAACCGTTTTTAATTTTCTGCCCTTATCTATAATTTGTAGACTTCTCAATAATGTTTACAGATCTGAGTTAACTGATGAGCATCTTAAATCTCTTTTAATAATTGATACAAGTTAAATTGATCCACAACTACAAACTATTGTCAGAGAAAAAAATCACAAATACATAAATCTCATTAGTAGTTTTTTACAAGTGGATACCCCGCGGTTTCATTCGCGTTCATTTAGCTTTTCCGTTCCTGAGGGATTTTCAGGATAAAAATCATATGTTTGATTCAGGATATATACATTCAAAAATCATTATACATACATATGCGATACTCTTTACCCCAACATAACTACCGCTGGGTGTTCACTAGTTTATAATGTTAGTGGGATTCATTTCAATTATTTGTTAGTTGTTATGCTTATGTTAAATTTTCTGTGTAGTTTACCTAGCGAGTAAATAAAACAGTTATTATCATTTGTGTTTTTTATCAAACTTATTACAGCAACAATAAGCTATTCGTTGTCGCGGGCCGGATGGATGACACTGGCGGGCCGTAGTTTGGAGACCCTTGACCTATACAGTTGTGGGTAATAAGTCAATCAGAGCAGGAGAAAATCGTATGGATAAGGAATTAATTTAAAATATTTAGAACAGTGCAATGTCTTTTGCTATGTTTGCGGGAAGAAATATCATAATCGTAATTTTGTAGGATATTTAAACCAGGGTTATTGATGTTTTGCATATCATTATAGAATTTTGAAATTTTGTGAATAAATTGTCTTAAACTTGGAATCGAGAGAGCGCATCTAATATCGTCATTACGAAAGTACCAGAGTGAATTCGTTAACATTCTGAGAGTTTTGTTCTCAAGCCTTTGAATAATTTCAAAATTAGTACGTGCAACAGAACACCAAATTGGGCTTGCATAAGCTAATACTCGACGAAGATAAGAGAGATATATTAGTATTTTGAGATTAAGAGGTAAAGCTGAATTGCTATTGATTAAAGGATACAGAATTCTGAATTGAGTATTGAGTTTATTTTTAAGGTTGCAGATATGCGATCTGTAGTTAAGTTTACTATCAAGAATAATTCCTAAGTACTTAGTTTCTTTAGACCAGGTGATATAATTATTATAGATTTTAATATTGGAGGGTTATAGGATTTTTGCAAGTGAAAATATGATTTCTATATAGTATGAATTGAAAGTATCATTTTAAAATAAATAGCAAACAAGCAAAATAATTTCATAAAACTGACAAACAAAACAAGTGATATATTTATTCATAGTAAAGACATCGAATAGACCATATTTTTTTAAAGTATGGAGATTAAATATGACATTTTTTGGTAGGTTTTGATTTTTAATTAATTGGAAAAAAAATGGTCAGGACATTTATGAAACCTGATAATTATGTTTTTTTTTTTATTTAAGTAACAAATTCTGTTTTGAGTTTTGAAGTTACTGTTTTATTGCAATGAATAAAACATGCTGATTCTTCATTTATTTAAGAAAATATTCTGTTTGAAGAATAATAGGATTCTTAGTATTGAGTCACAATAATCATGATTCGCCTGAATGCATTGAGGTTCATTTTAAACATTTTTTTAGAACTTTAAAAATACCATGTCCTTCCCACCAAGTGAACGAAAATTCTAAGGATATGTTAATTGAAACTACCAAATATTATACTTTTTGGTACTTTTCTACGCCATTATCTGTAAAACATTTGAAAGAACTTAATTATATCATAGAAAATGTATTAAAACTACGATGATAAAATAAGATTTTAGCAAGTTTTAATGTTTGTAAACCTTTTATAAAGATTAAGATAATTGTTATGACTAGATTTATTTATTAACTTTATGATTACTAGATTTAAGGCTTTCTTCAAATAAAAGTATTGTTATTTTCTATTAAAGTGAAGTTATTCAAATTATTACCGTGATAACTGAACTCCATTTCTTCGCTCTTTAAATAACGAGGCGAATCGATGACGAAAACGACAACGTGTAGATCGTCTCTCATCGATATCTAGGCTATTTTGGTATCTTGGTTGGTTGGTTATAAAAAATTATCTATGCATAATTTTTTTATTAATTAATAAAATAAGTTTTTTTTAATAAGTGAATATATATATATATAGGGCCTGAATGGCCGAGTGGTTAGCTCTCGGTACCACAGGTTTCGGGTTCGAGTCCCGGCGGTGCCATGGATGTGTGTAGTGGTTCGGAATCCACTTTAAACCTTAGGTCCCGGTCTAATATGATCGTAGAGCGTTGCGGGGGCATTGTTACTCTGCGTCCGTGGTGGTTACACGCGCCCCTGGGTAATGCATGGTGAGTAACGTCTGTGCAGCGCTTACCTTAAGGCATCCAAGACGTCCATGTCTGTTTGCCAGTTGCATTGGGAAATATATTTATTTATTTATTAAAAAAACTTATTAATTATTTAATTAATAAGTTTAATATATTATATATATATATATATATATTGCTCTTTTTCTATCTAATCAATGGACTTAAAGCTTAAGACACTTCTCTCATTCACAAAGCAGGAGATAGAGGTTGCTAAGCAACCAAAGTTCTCCGTCAATCTGACAGTCATCGTCGTGGTATATTATATTTAAAAACATATTTATGCAGGGCCGGATTTTCCTATAGGCTAACTAGGCTTCAGCCTAGGGCATCAAGATCAAGAGGGTCCTACATTCAAATTGTTTGCAATATTAGAATTACACTATTCTAAAAACAGTTAACAGAAACACTGAATCGAAAATAAGGAGAAATTCTACACACGACTAATAAACAAACATAAAAATGTATTGGTTAAGATCAACGCTTTCAGCTCATTGGGTTAATGCAAGAATACTCGGAAGATGTCAGCCAAAATCTTACTAAAGAACTATTTCATTTCCACGCATAGCAGTTGGGCTGACATGTTCGTAGGCTGACACATAGATAGCGCTACTAGTATTAAATCCATATGATTTTTAGTTAGCCTAACCTTCAAAAGATACGTGTATAAATTTGTCAGCTGTTGAACTATTTGTATGTGAGTTATAGCATTTTTTTAAGTGAAGCAACTTTTGTTAGTTTCAAAAAATGGATAAAAGGAATTTCGTGTGTTAATAAAGCATTGTTTTTTGGCGAAAAAAAAAAAATACTATTAAAGCCAAGGCTTGGCTTGATAAACACATTGATTCGGACTTTGCACCAGAAAATCAACCGTAGATAAGTGGTTTGCTAAATTTAAACGAGGCGAAATGAGCACCGAGGGATGATGCACGCAGTGAACGCCCCAAAAAGAGGCTGCTACCGACGAAAACATCAAAAAGTCCACAAAATAATTTCTGATAACCGTAAAAGTGAAGTGGATTGAGATAGCTAAGACCCTAAAGATATCAAAGGAACGTGTTGGACATATCGTGAATGAATATTTGGATATGCGAAAGCTCTATTCAAAGTGGGTGCCGCGCGAGCTCACAATCGTACAACAACGAATTGATGATTCTAAGCAGTGTTTGGAGCTGTTCAATCGTAATAAACCCGAATTTTTGCGTCGATATGTGACAATGGATGAAACAGGGCTCCATCATTTCACACCGGAGTCCAATCGACAGTCAGCCGAGTGGACTGCACGTGATGAACACTAAAAAAGGCTATAACTTCACTAAAAATGCTATAACTCATATACTAATAGTGCAGCAGCTTTCAAATTTATACACGTGTCTTTTGAAGGTTAGGGCTAACTAAAAATCATATGGATTTAATACTAGTAGCGCATGCGTCAGCTTACGAACTTTTCAGCCTAACTGTTATGTGAGACAAACGTATAAGCCTTCAAAAAATTTCACATTGTCGCATACAGACTTGTATCAAATAATATTCAAAGAAAATATTCAAGTTGCCTTCCCCAACGTGGAATCAATCTTACGACTGTTCCTCAGTTTTAATAGTCACTAATTGTACTGGGTAAGGCCATTTTCAAGTAAATATATCAAAAATCAATTAAGAAGCACAATGACTAAGACAAGGTTGTCTTCATTAAGTATTTTGTGCATCGAAAATGAAACCTTCAGAAAAATAGATTTTGATGAACTTATAGACGATGTAATCATCTCATGTAATTTAAATATGGGAGGTAAAAGGGCCTCATAAGTGGAATAGCCTAAGGCCTCTTTTCATCTAAATTCAGCCCTGTATTTATGGCATATCTCTAATATTTACCAATACATAATTATTCATTCTCCTTATGCATGGCATATTAGGTATTTTTGTGTTACATTTTGTATTTTTCAAAAATTGGATACATATAATTTCAGATTTAATTTTAAAACTAAAAAACACTACTTTGGCTTATACAAATAGAAATAACTTGTAGTAAACATATAAGCTTTTTTTCTTACTCAATCGAAACTCATGTATCATTTGATGCTTTTAAATTTTAAATGAATCTTATTTCTTGCTACCATTTATTTAAAATAATTCGTATTTCAATTAAGTTATATATTTAATATAAAAAAAAATCCCCCCCCAAAAAAAAAAAAAAAATTCAGAAAAATGTAATATATTTTTACATTAAATAATTTAATACTCTTATTTTTATAAGAAATCGATTAATCTATTATTATCTATTCTATCTAAATCTATTATTAAAAAAAAAAAAAAAAAAAAAAAAGATCACACGGAAATATTTTATAAAAATATTACCTTTAAAAAATCAAATTTTAAATATTCCCTTTTTTAGGTTTGGCCGTCAGAAGAGCTCTTCTACATCTGTGTCCGTACAGTTATTTATGCCAATACGTAA
>BPLR01004690.1:0-16886 GCA_021605095.1 Caerostris extrusa
AATAATTTGATTTTGACTAAAATTGCATATTCCACAAATTATCTTCTGTTTGCTGGTAAATTTTTTTTTTCAGTTATCCTTCAGCTTATAATTTTATCCATAATTCAAAAATTTTATTTTTGCCTCATCCTGTTTATCTTAAAAATTATCTAACCCATTTAATAATAAAAACAATCTTGACAATAATAGTCATATATCATATTTAAAGAAAAAGATTTAATTACTTAATGAAAATGAAAAAAAATGTTTGCCTTTTACTTGATGAAATATTCATAAATTCTAATATTTCATATAAAGCTGGTCAGATTACAGGTACTGCTGAAAATTCTGTCTATGAAGCTAGTACTATTCAAGCTTATATGATTACAAAGAAATAATTGCATTAATGCCCGTAAACAATCAAACTGCTGAGGAATTATATTTAAATACTCAAAAAGTTCTTTATCCAACTTCATTTGAGAAACAAAATGTTTTATTCGCTTTAAATCTATGTAATGAAACAAACATAACTGCTTTAAAGAGTAATCAAAATGAAAAAAAGTTGTAATACAGCAGTATTTATTGATTTTATTTTAAAATGGTGGAAAATAGTTAATGTCAAATATCCTCAAAAAGGTTTCAAATTGAATGATGCTTTCTGCAAACCAATAGAAAGTGTTAGTGATAACAATGTGATGTTTTTAAAACGATTTAAAGCTGTAGCATTACATGTGTCTCATTTGTCACATGTAATGATTCATAAACTTTTTATGTAACTTTATTAGGTTAACATTTATATTTAGATTAGTAATTTGAAATACTGTAATGAATTTGTGCTCTTACATTATTCGGATACATTTATCCACAAACTATTAAGGATAAATTCATTGCCAATCATAAAACCAAAACAATGAAAACATAAAAAAAAAAAAAATATTTCGGTACATTTCAAATTGTAGAGTCAAAATACATCCCAAACATCAACGCTGGACATTTATTATCCCAGTTTTATGCTTAAGGTCATGAAACCAGTTCACTATGGGAGAGCAAGGACTCTATTCTGTAAGCTATTGATGTAGAGAAGGCGGTAGTAGATCTTTTAAAGTGGCCAACTATTTTGGACAATCATGATCATCCTAAAATATTTAGCAAAACAGCTAATTCCCCTCAAACAAACCATTTAACTATACTGCAAACCCCATCTCTCCAAATTTCACTTATACAAATGCTGTTGACTGCAACTTTTGTTCATTTTCCGAAAATTTGCAAAATTGCTTACAACACCACATAAGTTAGGTCGAGTATGAAAATAAATGTTGTGAGCAATGATATGTTGCCATTGGGATTTATTATCATTTCTCTTCACTCCATAAGTTCTCATTAGTTTGTGCATAACATGGATAGTAATAATAGCCTCGGGTGCATTTGGCATTTTTAATAAAAATAAGGGGATGGTGAAATCACGAAGAAAAGACAAGAAATTTAAGAAAAAAACCTTTTCATCAATGATTAAAAGACAGCTACAAACATTTCTAGCTGCAGACAAGACAGTTACAACTTATCCTGGAGTTTTTACCTTTAATGCAGAAAATTTTCGAATGCATTTTCTTCTTTTATTATTAATGAAACGTGGCATTAATACAATCGCCAATTTCTTAACGAAAGAAGCTGACTGCAAATAACAAATGTGCAGTGACTAAAGATATTTCTGACAAAAATTTAGCTGGAATGTAATTAATTGATCTGGTGCATGAGATTCATTCATGTTACTATCATTTTTAGTTTTATTCATATTTATTTTCAATGTTCGTTATTTTTATTTTGTGAGTAACGTGAGGATTTTAATTATTTTGCAATAAATAAGACACATTAAAAAAAAAAAATCGTTAATAAGGAAGAGTCTTAAAACAATACCGTTGTATGAGTGTCGCAATGTAATTTTCCAAAGGCCTACACAAGACGTACTTTGGAAAGCAAACACACTCGGTAATCCGCTTAATCTAGAAATGAAAAAATAAAAATTTGAAAACCATATTTGGTGTTAAAAATTATCTCAAATCCCAATCTCGTCAAATATAATTTGATGCAGAATAAATATTTTTAAAATTGGATATAATGTCTAAAATATGAGATAAATAAAATCTTAATATATAGATGTGATATAAATATAATCTAAATACAGATACGTGATAAATATAATCTGTATATATTTCATATACAATTAGAACATGCTGTGAAAAGACTACAAATCTGACACAAATAATCAAGTTCAAATATGTACAATTTAGTATTTTTAATTACTAAATAATTTAATTTTTACTTAATAACTGGTTATTAACAATAACAAATATTTTATATATGTATATAATATTTACTTCTATCTGTTGAAGCACTTAAATAAAAAAAATTCTATGAAAAAAAGGAAAAAAAAGAAGGATCAATATATTTTAAATGCAATAAGTTTACAAATGCATATTTGAAACATTTGAAAACAAACATTTCTTCTTTTGAAAACAAACATTTCTTCTTTTAAAAGTGAAAAAAAAAAAAAAACTTTTACAGTCTTGAAATGATAACCTGCATATAGAATTGTGCTTTAAAAGTTAATAATAAATAAAAGCCAAAGCAAGTTACCCTATTACTAATTTAAAAAAATTTGTTGAAAGAAAGTAATGAATGAGTTTGGATTTATTAATTTTTTATAATTGGTATAGCAAGGATTTGGAATTCTGTACTTTGATATATATTATGTATATATCTATTTTATTAACATAAAGAAGCTTCTTCATAACTGTCATTTTCAAGTTTTGTGCATTTTTTAATGTGACTTTAGCTAGGTGAAATGATTATCTTTTGAAACCTGTAGATTTTAAAATTCTTAACATTTGACACCATATGAAAAATAAACTTGTACATTTCACTGTTAATTTAATGCTCGACCTGAATGAATGTTTTTGTCTTATTACATCAATTCAATAAAATTTATTTTTCTAAACAATAAAATTATTTGAATTTTAAAAACCAGTATTCTAGATAATTTACAAGAAGATTTGATTTCATTCTTTAACGATTTCGGAGGCATTGAATCACAATTTCTGAAAATGTTTTTCATATTACTTACATATGGATACAATAAATAGTCCCAAGTTTTTTTTTACAGCAGTTTATTTCGATATAAATATCAACATAAACATTTTTATCAAAAGTGTAATCACTAATAAGATTGTTTATCTTCCTGAGATCGTGAACACTGTTTAAAGTTCTGAGAATTAAATTAAAAAAAATAAATTCTACTTACTGAAATACTAATTATCAGTGCCATTAAACTATTACAATTTTCATTTGTAATAGATTTTCAGTTAGATAAAATGTACCTCTTTTTTTAATTGTTGGTAATTATGAGAAAACAAATACAAATTATAATTTGATGCTTTTTATCTGATGTTATTTTTATTATTATTTTTTTTTTTTTTTTTGCTGGTAAAATTAAATTTGTTAATAAAAGAATAGAAATGTTACTGGGTCGGGATTAGATTAGGAATTTATCAATATAATAATTGATATCAAAAATATGCATGGAGGACTTTTTAATATTCTATTGATATCTGTATACTTTTAAGTCTTACCTCAATACTTGAGTGAAATTAGAAATAATGCATTTTTCTATTATGTTCATTGTGTAAAGTGCATAAATGTGCTATGTCATCAAATAATAATGAAGAATTACCACTTTTAAATGAATTGAAACACAAAGCATAAATTGTATGTTTTTAGACCCTTAAACATGCTAATTTTTTTTTTTTTTTTTTAACTTGCCACTTCACATTTTTAACTATTGAAAATGTCATCACTTGATGTGTATGAGATTTTAAAGAAATCAGTTTTTACTTTTTCTTTGCCTGTGTATTATAATCTATATATTCTTGTAGTTCATTATGAGTGAAATTTTCACATGTGTTATGATCTTAATTGTTTTATTTTCTTTATGAATTCTGATTTCTTATATTTCTCTGTATGTTTTTCACTTTTTATATTGTTTTTATTCAGAAGAATTTATAGAGTAAATTTTTTTGAATATTTTGCCTGGGTTATATTTAAAACAGATTTCCTCAAATATTTACTGATATTCTTCATTTATGAATATCAAACAAAAATAGTGCTAATTATTCAATTTAAACACTTAATTTACCAAACTGTACATATAGGCATTTTTAAGTATATTAATTTAATGTTAAGTATTTAAGCAAGTTTGATTATTTTCTGACAACAAACATGATCATTTTTTATATGTATGAGAAAAAAACATGGTGTACTTCTTAAAATAAAATTCATCAAAATTTAAAAAAGATATATATATCTTTTGATTAATATGAATAGCTATTGAAATTATATCGGGTCCTATTTTTTGCTACCATATAAACCGTAACCATACCTCAGTTACTGGTTTGTTATTCAATGAAGAAACTATTTTTTCTTTATGTAAATAAACTGTCAGTGTTATTTTTGCATTCTGTTATATTTTTGTCAAAATGCTTGCAATTTTCTGTTCTACATTTAGCAAATTTAATTATGAATAAGTTATTGATTAATTTATACAAATTAAGAAATGTGTTCCTATTATTTCATAATTGTAAATTATGTATTTATTTTTTAAAAGCCTTAAGAGACTTTTTTTTTTTAAACATTACATGCATGACTTATCTATGAATAAATATTTCTTTACATGTTAGTAGATCTAAATTTCATTTGATGTATGGCCTGCAAGATTACAATTCAAACTTTTACTCTATGTTCTTATAAAATTAATTTTTAACCTGTAAATGAATTTAGGCATTACATTAAAGTGTGGTTGTAATATAAATTTATATTGGTTTAGTATATCAAAAAATGATAGTCATAATTTTGATTAATTCATATTCTGTTTAATATAGCCTTTTCGTTGATGTTTCTTTATGATGATTATGTGAAATTTTGGTTTATTTGATTGAAATACTTTCTTAAAAATCATAAAACATTTCTTTTCATGGACAATTCAAATAACCTCTTTATTTTTTAAGCATAAGCAAAATTTTTGAAATTAAATGATTAATTTTGATATAATTATTAATTTCTTGTAAAAATCCATTAGTACAAAAGAATCACATCATTAATACAATTTTGTTATTATTCTCACACAACTGCAATAAAATGATTTATTTGAGTTGTTAGATGAATAAAATTTCTCTATTCATCTATTTACAATTGTTAAAACCTTAATGTACATGCATTGATTACAAAGTTGAAGTAATTAAAATTTGAAGGTATTGTCTTGGTATATCTTTCCGTTTTAATCTTATTGTGCATTTGTTGACCCAAATTTATGAGATCTTAATACTTACTTTGACCTAAATATTAAATTTGTGCTATGCAATAAATTATCCAATCAATTGCTGATTGGTAATATTCCATACAAGCTATGTTTTTGAAATTTATTTTCTTTTTTTTTTAGCTTAATTATTAAAATTAAATGTTCATATTTTTGTTATTCTGTTTCAGATTCTGTTTGATGTTTTAAAATTTGTATATATCTAATAAATTTATCTCATCTGCTAAAGATCAAGGGACTTGTTCATGTAAGTTATTTAGCAATTTTGAAAAACATGAATGTTATTTCACATTCTTAGTATAAATTCAAATTTTTATAATTATTCTTATTAAGTTTAAAATCTGGCATTTAGTTTTCTATGTATTTTTATTATTTATCCCATTTTTTCTTAAAATAACATTTTAAGTGACATTCCAATTAAAAAAAAAAAAAAATTCTTAAAAATATTACTAAATTTTTGCATGCACAAAATTTTCTGCATGCAAAATATTTTGGAAGTGCAGAGATTATTTGAAATAATTTCATTCATATGACATCTGAATCATGATATACCAATATGTTTATTATGTAAAGGTTAAAAAAGCTGAATGAAATTAGTTTTGTTTGTTTAGTATTGGATTTTTTTTTTTATTCCTTCTTTATATATCAGTATTCCACCATATACTTTATTAACACTATCTGTATGATCATTCTTGCCAATCTGTAAGCAATTATTGTTAGAATATCTGCAATTTTAATTCCTGTATTTATAGTCTTTCAGAATGTTTTAAAAGGCAATAATTTAAGTTGTGCATTTAATTTTAGACGTGTTTTCTCTTTAGTCTAGGACTGTTCTGATTTTTAATGAATTACTCAATGCTGCTTTAGAATTTAAAACATGATTAATAAACTCTCGTTTTCGACCCTCATAGTCAAATAAAATAATTTATAATTTAGCAGTAAAACAATACATTTTCAGTTCTTTGTTCGCAGTCACTAGCTGTCTCCACATTTCCTCAGGAGTAACTGTGGTTGAGGCTTGCGCTGCGTCTCTATTGCACAAGAGAGTGGTTCTATGCTGAAGCGACAGTCACACTTTAAAGTATAATAAATCCTACCTTCCTTTAAAAGAAATCTCGTTACATTTTCATGAAAAGGTATATTTTATTAACATTACTGTTTATTCTTTTTGTCGTTCTATCACAACCGTTCTTTTTTTTTTTTTTTTATGTAGCATTTTGTAAAAATGCTAAAACCTACTATTCAATACTGTACTCTTCTAAAACCAACTTAAAAATTAAGACATTCTTTAATAATACATTTATTACATAAATGTTTAATTAATTCCTTTTTTAGCATTATTTAATTCAAAGAGCTATATTGCTATCTCTTCATTTTCTATACACTTGATAAATAGTGCAGCTCTTTCTTGACGATTACAGCAGTTCAAACTCAGCAGATGGCATTGCTGTAGTCATTAATTTCAGAAACGTAGGACTCGACGGTGAAAGTGTTGGACAAAGTTCTGAAAATTATTGTCTTATACAGGAAATATAAGGTAATTATATTAAACTGGTTCAATCCTTTAATGTAATTTTTTTATTTATATAAAAATTACTTTTATATTTATTCCATTAATAAATTATGCCAAAAACGCCCTAGAACAAATGTAGTACAATATTGCCAGTATTCTTCTGAAAATTGATTTTATATATTGTTTTTCTTAAGAATGTTTTTCACTATTTAAAAAAGAAATGTTTCCTTTTTTTTTTTTTTTTTTTTTCAAATGATATAAATATTAATAGAATATCGAACAGAAATTAAGATTCGTTGAGTTTAATTCGTGATTTAACGTATATGCATGCCACAGTATTTGTAATGATATATAAATGGAATTCGTGTAATTTTTTAATTCATTGTCAGGGGAAAACAACATCTAATGATAATAATTTTTAATATTCTTTATATATTTTGATAACATTTACGTATACTAACAAAGTTATATATTATCAGTGTAGTTTCAGTTTTTCTACGAGTTCTCTGAAAATTTACAAATATAAATACATCGCCACCTAGTTTCGTGCTGATTGGCTTATGAATCTCCAATAAATTGTGAGTAGCAGGTAAATTCGAAATCGAATACTGCTATTTAATTTATGATTAGGGGTCCGCGCTATTGTCTTACAGATGTTTAATTTAATTGTTTGCATTGATTTTTTTCTCAATGATTTATATTTAAATACCTTTAATTTATATGAAAATTTCTTTTTCCTCTAGACAATGTAGCCAAGTTCTTTGAAGATTCTCCAAAAGTTCCAGCCTGGAATTTTTACTGCAAACAGTTTAACTACTTCACGTTTAACATCGTAAAGTATTAATTTTCTTTGGTATAACATTTAATTTCTTCGTGTTATTTTAAGATCAGGATGTAAAATTTCACTGATTCTATTATTAATTATATCTTTATTTATTTTTATTGCAAACAGTTTATTTATTTCTATTTCCCGCTTAACATCGTAAAGTATCAATTTTCTTTCGTATAACATTTAATTTTATGTTATTTTAAATTCAAGATGCTGATTTTATGAAGTCTCAATTGTTCAATGCATTTTTCATCGTTTTGGTATATTAAAAAGAATTATTTTTTATAACTAATTTTGTAACATTTTCAAAATTTTACAATTCTTAAAATATTCTGCAATTGAACTTCTGATAGAATGTATAGTTACTATGCAGCGATTTTTTGTTTGCGACAAATGTGAAATGATTGATATATATTTATATAAGAAAAATAGATATCCTCAAATGAGTGACAAATGTCAAAAGATTTTTATTATTGATTGTTAAAATCAAACATAAGGCGATCACAAAAATGAATTTGGAATAAGGACAAAAGTTTCTACCACAGAATATAAGAAGTGGAATCCCACCAACAGTAGCGATTCCCAGATTTACATTCCTTTCCTCCTTCCGATATAATTCTCTCCGAAATTTCCCACATTTTCCCGTAACAATCTCGAGTTATTTTATATTTATTCCTTTAAAAATTATGCCAAAAATGCCCTAGAACAAATGTAGTACAATATTGCCAGTATTCTTCTGAAAATTGATTTTATATATTGTTTTTCTTAAGAATGTTTTTGACTGTTTAAAAGAAATGTTTTCTTTTTTTTTTTTTTTTTTTCAAATGATATAAATATTAATAGACTATCGAACAGAAATTAAGATTCGTTGAGCTTAATTGGTGATTTAATGTATATGCATGCCACACCATTTAAGATGATATATAAATGCAATTCGTGTAATTTTTTAATTCATTGTCAGGGGAAAACAACATCTAATGATATTAATTTTTAGTATTCTTTATATATTTTGATAACATTTACGTATACTAACAAAGTTATATATTATCAGTGTAGTTTCAGTTTTTCTACGAGTTCTCTGAAAATTTACAAATATAAATACATCGCCACCTAGCTTTGTGCTGATTGGCTTATGAATCTCCAATAAATTGTGAGTAGCAGGTAAATTCGAAATCGAATACTGCTCTTTAATTTATGATTAGGGGTCCGCGCTATTGTCTTACAGATGTTTAATTTAATTGTTTGCATTGATTTTTTTTTCTCAATGATTTATATTTAAATACCTTTAATTTATATGAAAATTTCTCTTTCCTCTAGACAATGTAGCCAAGTTCTTTGAAGATCCTCAAAAATAGGTCCAGTCTCGAATTTTTACTGCAAACAGTTTATTTAGTTCTACTTCACCTTTAACATCATAAAGTATTAATTTTCGTTGGTATAACATTTAATTCCTTCGTGCTATTTTTAAAATCAGGATGTAAAATTCCTCTGATTCTATTATTATTTATATCTTTATACTTTTTAGAGTTTTACCCCAATACTAGAATGAAATTAGAAATAATGTATTAATAAATTAAATATTGCTAATGATTCACTTTTCATTTCTATTCTATTGTTTCTATTCTATTCTTTTCTATTGTGTTCATTGTGCTGTCATTTTATAAAATGTTAAAGTGAATAAATGTGCTATTTTATCTAATAATAATGAAGAATGACCACTGTTAAATGATTTTACCAAATGTGAATTGAAACCACAAAGCTGAAATTGTATGGTTTTAGACACCAAACACGTTTAAAATTATTTTATTTTAAATTTGTCACTTCACATATTTAAGTATTGATGTATCACTTGATTTGTATTAGATTTTAAAGAAGTCATTTTTTTTCTCTACCTTTTCTTTCATAGTGAGGGATTATATGCTACATGTTTTGTATTTCAGTATGAATAGAATTCTCACATGTGTTATGATCTTAATTAATTGTTTTATATGTTTCATTAATTCTGATTTCTTATATTTCTCTGTTTAAATTTATGTATGCTTTGCAGTCAACTCACATTTGCACTTTTTATACTGTTTTTATTCAGAAGAATTTACAGAATTTATTTATTTTTTTGTATCTTTTGCCTGTAATATAGTGTTAGCTGCTTGCTAGTGACTAGTTGTGTCAGGATGTAATACCAATCTCTCTTTCTATTTATATTAGTTTATTTCCAATATTTGTACATACATACACATGGCACCCTGTGCCTCTTCTACAATGGCATTAATAGTGAAAAACCAAGAACCGGTCCCCAGCCGTCTATACGCTCCTAGCGTTCTCCTCGTGGTCTGAAGATCTAACCGCATGTACTTACCGCATTGGGCCACACAGTTAAAAGCCCCAGTTACGCGACCTATCGCGGCTATATAATAATAATTAAACCTTATATTCGGCCTTTCCTGACAATCATTCGCTGTCAAATGAACTAAAGTTATAAAATAAGGTAATCATTATAATAAACATCATTGAAAATTTAAAGAAATTATGCACACTATTATCTAACTACATACTCAGTAATGACTAAATAAATCAATTAAATTCAATGTAAACAAATTGGAATTAAAATTAAATCAAATCACTTTTAAAAATCAGTAAATATCAAGTCAAGTAAATTCAATTAAATCAAATCACTTTTAAAAATCAGTAAATATCAAATCAAGTAAATTCAATTAAATCAAATCAGTTAAAGTTAGATCAAGTCACTCATATTGAGTTATCATTTTCCATAGGAAATTGTCTTTATACAGCACGTCTTGGATTACGTCTTAGTTCAGTGTAAGTTCATTGTCTGAAAAATCAGTAAGTTCATCTGACGAGTCCTCTCTATCAGAATCAGTTTGATTCGGCCATGCCTTTAATTGGCTTACATGTGCTGTAGTAGAGTAAGAATGTCCTTTGCTCTTTTCTCCAAGTTGAGTAACTCTGTAGGTATCGCTTGGTAGTACATCAGTTATTATTAAAGGACCTCGATATTTTGGTTGGGCCTTGGTTGGTTATCCTGTCAGTAGCAGAGTATTTTTCATAACCACAACTTGTTCTGACTTATAACTGGTAGTTCCGCACTTTTTCTTGTCATAAGCATCCTTCATCTTTTTTTACATATTCTCTATCTGCTCGCGAGTCGATGTTTGAATCTCCATAGGATCCGTCCATCTTTCTGCACTCTCGTCAGCTTGTTTCCTTAAAATTCCATCGTTGAATCTTGGTGAGTAATCATGTAGCATTTGAAAAGGAGTCTTGTTGGTTGTTTTGTTTAAGGCATTGTTTAGATTTCTGTCCAGTTTTTTCATTATCAAGTCCCTGTCTTTTGTGTCTTTCAAATTTTCCTTTCTTAAAAATGGAAATGATCTTATCCAATTCGGGATCACCTCTTTGAATAAGGACTTGTTCATCAACGGACATCGTTTGAAAAACTTCCAGACCAAACTTCTTCTCAATCGAAGCTTTAATATTCAGTAGTGCCCCCAAGACATGGTGCATTAACCCCTGAAACTCGATTGGTGCATTAGTTAGTACAAACATTATTCTTTCAATCTTAGTTGGTAACTTACATCCTAATTCAGTCAATTTCATTGCAAAGCAATCCCTAACCTCATTGATTAACCCTAAAATTTCCCTTTTATTTCCAATTGGGGTACCTTCGTCAAATCTAATTTTGCTCATTTCTATTAAACTCTTATTTTCCTTTATTACATTCACGTAACAACTCTCCTCATTAACCTAGCAATTGGGGTTTAACTCGATTACTCTTCCTACACATTGATTTTCCTTCAATATTACATTCTCATTTCCCAAATTAATAATTGGAACTACTGTTTCACTATCTTCTATTTCTAACAGGGAATCGCAACACCCTTCTTTTTCCCTTTATAATCACTAAGACGTCATTCTCTAAAGTTGTCTGAGCTCTAACAAAATTCACTGAATTTCTTTCAAGTATTACTTTACTAGATGTTTTCAATTCTTTTTATGTCCGAATTCTTTTCACATTCCATGTTAACAAACGGGTTATCCTGTGCATAATAAACATGAAATTTATTCCCAATGCAAGCAAGCAATATGTCTTCCTCATCCAAAAGGGATCTCCCAATTAACAAATCGTGCTGTAAGGCGGCGTCTCGAACAATAAGCATTTCGACCCCCTTTTACTTTAACGCTATCCAAAGAAATATCTACTTTCGCCTTTCCTAGCGCTCGTGCAGCACACATCTTAATATTCCCAAAACCGTACATGACATTTGAAGCTGGGTCTATTTTTAACTCTAGTCTCTTCTCTGCGGAATTCCTACAAATGACGGAATCGCTCCCAGTATCCATCAGAGCTGCAAACTCCAAAGGACACTTGTTTATCCTCACAATTTTAATGTAAGATGATGCTTTACTCATTCCGCCGTCATTAAGCTATGATCTCTTTTCGATACACGGTTTTCTACATTCTTTTTTCCTTCTCCTCTCCGGTTAAAATTCTGCTGTCTGTTAATTCTATCAAATTCATATTTTTGTTGTGGGCACTCTCTAGCGAAATGTGTAATTTCGTTACAAACGAAGCATTTCTTGCTATCTATATGCATTGGACACCGCTATTGTGTGTGACCACTGTATCTATTATTACTTCAGGTTGTAAAACGTTCGTTCCTGAAACTAGGTTTGCTCTTTTATTATACCCTGTCTGCTCATTCCATGGGAATTGCAGTCTAGACCTAAACTCGTATTATTTTTCATACATATTTTGATTTTCCTTTTTGAATTTGGTTAAATTACTTTCAGTTCTTACGTTTTCATACTGGTCTAATTTATCAGCTAATTCTGATGATTTAATTATTCTCACCCGTTCATCCACAAAATGCTCTTTTACTACAACTGGAACTTTTCTTTTTAATTGGTCTGTTATAATTTAACTCCCTAAGATTATCAAAGTCATTCACATTAGTACTGCGTCACCACTCTAAATAGTTTTGCAACTCGTATGCAAAATCTCTCCATGTATTTTTGGGTAATTTGGCGTGACCAAAGAACATTTGTCTGAATTTATCCGGGCTTAATTTAAACTTTGTTTAATAATAAATTTTAATGTACCAATAATCATTTGAAAGTTCTTCCAGAACTCTTGCGACAATTTGATTAATCTCATAAGGAACTAATTGACTAACCCAATTCTCATGACTTAAATTTAAACGTTTCGCTTGTCGCTCAAACAATATTAGATAAAAACTTGTGTTACCATCCCTCATTTCATTTACCTTTCTATTTTTTCTCTTGACACATTACTATTTTGTATTTTTATTTTTTCTAATTCGTATTGACTTTCCATTCGCTCTCCTTTAACATTTCTTCTCTAGTAGAAATTATAGTTTTTAGTAAATCATGCTTAAATTCCTCATTATAATATTCACTTTTAGTAATTAATTCTTTAATTTCAACAACTACTGCGTTATTGGGTAATTTTTCATTTAATTCTTCTGCTAAAGAAATTAAATCTATCTTTTCGCTTTTGTGAGATACACCATTTTTTACACACTATTTAAATTTTTAACTATTCAACCGTATTTCAATTCCTAACAGTTTAACACATAAAATCAAATAAATTCTTAGTTTTTTTTAACACAACTTCACACAGAAATTAAAAGAAATAAACTCCTCAAGAATTTTACACAGAAATTTAAAAAAAAATAATTTGTACCAACATTGATTTTCTAGATATTCATGCCACATACCTTAAATCACTTGGAATAGGCCTTGAGTTATGGTAACTACATCCGGTCCTCCAGGGTCAATAATCCCTCTTTTTGAAATTTGTAGTCGCTATCCCACTTCTGAAATATTTTAGCTGCTTGCTAACGACTAGTTGTGTCAGGATGCAATATCAATCTCTCTTTCTCTTTATATTAGTTTATTTACAATATTAGTACATACATACACATAGCACCCTGTGCCTCTTTTACAATAGCATTAATAGTTAAAAACCAAGAACCGGTCCCTGGCAGTCTATCTTGTTCATACACTCCTAGCGTTCTCCTTGTGGTCTGAAGATCTAACCGCATGTACTTACCACACTGGACCACACAGTTAAAAGTCCCAGTTACTGGTCACATTCGCAACCTCTGCGGCTATATAATATTAAACCTTACAATAGCTTTCCTCAAATATTTACTCATGTTCTTCATTGATGAATATCTGACTAAAAATATTGCTATTGATTCACTTTTATGAGATTTCATTTTAAACACTTAATTTACCCAGCTGTTAAAATAGACATTTTTAAAAATATTAATAAGAGGCACCCAGAAATTGTTTTGTTTTTGGAAGGGCAAGGCTGAGAAATTTCTTTTTTTTTTGAAAAGGAGGTGATTGAATGATTACACCATTGCTGAGGTGAATAAAAGTCAATTGTAGTTAGATTTCCTTTTTTCATTTGATTTCACTTTCTGTTATCTGTAAGCTCTTTAGTTTCTCAAAGTTTAAGTAACAAAAGAATTTTAATATAGAAGAAACTGAAATAATATTGTTGTGTCAGTGTTTCAATGTAATTTTCTAAGTCCTATACATGATGTACTTTTTGCAAATAAGCTCAATTTAAATTGAAGAAAATAGTAATTTGGAAACCACATTTAGCTTTAAAAATTTATCTCAAATCCTAGTCTCCTAAAAACATAATTTGATGCAAAATATATATCCTTAAAATTTCTATGGTTAAAATTGACATGAGGTTAAATAACTATCTAAATATAAGTCATATATGATTAGAATATGCTATGTAAAGATAACACGATTTGATCGTGTAATCGTTATGTTGTGTGCATTCTGTTTTAAAAACATTTATAGGTATTATAACTAGTTGATGTTCTCTTTAAGGCTACATTTGTTCATACTGTGGTCTTTTAGAGAATGTTTGCTGGTGAATTGATAATCTTTTGAGATTTTTATACTTCAATATTCTTTATATTTGACATATCTATGAAAAACAAATTAATGCATTTATTTTATTGTTAGTCTAATGCCCTGGTTAAAAAACAAGATTGCTTTCTATTTATTAAATCTATACAATAAAATTTATGTAAGGAAAATTCTAAAATGTAAAATTATTTGAATTTTAAAAACCATTATTGTAGATAAATTACAAGAGGTTTTGATTTTTATTCTTTAATGATTACAAATATTTGGAATCAGTTTTATCATTTCTAAAAATGAATTTTATAGTACTTACTGACAAATACCAGAAATAATTCCAAATTGTTTATGATTGCTTAAACTGATACAAATGGCAAGTTAAACTTGTTTACTAAATGTGTAATCATTAATACGATTGTTTACCTTCTCGCTTTTGAACATTGTTAACATTAAAAAAGATCTAATAATTGATTTTCAAAAAAAAATTATAGTTAGTGAAAAACCAACTTCGATTCTTATTGAAAAGATTTCAATAATTGCCTATGTTAAATATAATTTAGAAATTTTAGTGTTGTTCATTGCCTATGAAGTTAATTGATCAATTTACAATTAATATACAAATTTTGGTCTCTGATGCCATCACAACTTGGAACAGATACCTCCAGAGCTTTAAAGCGATCACTTTTTTCTAAAATCTATTATTGAGTCTTTCCGGCTTACAGATTTTCCTGCTTATCCTTATCAGAATTATCTGTATGCTTTCAGACTTGTTGCACTTCGTAAAAATCCCACATCTGAAGCTAACTGCATTAATTAGCAAGTCTCTTTTTAAAAATAGCATTCAAATCTTATTCTTTCCAAAAGGAAATAAAATTTTATTTTTCACAATGAAAGCGTATATTTCATATTTTTTTTTTATTTTAAATATATTGAATTAAAAATATAATATAATAAAAAAATTTCACTTGTGTATTTTAAATAAGTTATATTATAATGCTACTTGCAGACATTAACTGGATTTGTTTATCTCGTACAACGATAGAATATATTTATTTTCGAATTTATATGTTATACAAAATAAGAAAATCTGTAAATCAGATTTATGAAAAAAGAGAATAAGACATGAATAAATATTATTTAAACACTAAATATTTATTTAGATTGAAACATCATAAAAAGTAAGTAAAATAAAAAATAAAACACAAAAATTTTTTTAATGAAAACTGTGATGAATAACTTAAAAACAAACTATATACTTCATAATAAAAGTTTGATTGAAATATATATATATATTTATTTTTTTTTTTTTTTGAGAAATCCTTTTGAATTTCAAATAAATTAAAAATCAATCGTTTAAGAAAAATATGTTTGATTTTGAATCGTTTGTTATGAAAATAATCTGTGAATTGTCCTGCCCTTATAATTTTAACACATTCAAATTAATATTTTAAATGATCTTAATAAATATAATAAATTTTAAATAAATAGAAAGATCAGAGAAGTCCATTATTTGTCGTTTTTTATGAATTTGTAAGACCATTTTGTAAGATAAATATTTATTTTACTTAAAAATGATTTTATGATTTATTATAATTAAGGAAGAGCTTACATCAAAGAAACAGTGAGATTAATTCTTTTAGTAACTTTAGTAAAGGAACTTTTGAAGCTTTTCAGACATTGACTCAATAATTGACTTATTCTTTTTTGAGGTGCTATGGCTTGCTATTGATAGGAAACATGTCATACAGTTAATTATAATGTGTATTAATGATTATTGAATGTTCATACATTTGAAGCATTTGCTACATTTAAGAGCATCATGTCTATTTATTTAAAATATTGTGACTATCCATTGAAATTCCAATAGAATTTTTCCTTTCAGGCCTCGTCAAATAGAGGATGAAGGTTCGTTGATTACAAATGTTGCTTCAGCATCATTTTGATGGCTTCTGCTGATGCTAACTGCACTTTATTTTAGTGGATATTGGTATTGAAAACCACAATAGTGACGTATCGTAAGGAGCACAGAAAGAAAATTGCATGATCTAAGAATAAACACTGTTGCTTACATTGATTTCCTATTGGTGGAATTATTATTGTTCACTTTTTGCGTCGAAAAGTTAAAAGAAGTTTAAGTTAAAATTGAAGGTAAGGACGTGTGAAGGAACGAATGAAAACAGGCTTCGAATTGGCTGTAATTTTGCGTTTTGCATTCGTAGTATCCATTGTGAATTTTGAGCATATACTAAATTGCCGTACGGTTTTGAAAG